>MU396710.1:162209-393197 GCA_022578855.1 Nemania serpens | reverse complement strand
ATATTAGTATAATTATTATATTTATATTAGTTAAAATAAATTATAAAATATATAATAAAAAACTTTTAGCTATTATTAATTCTTTTAATAAATAATAATAATAATTAAAAAAAGCTAAATATTATATTAAAATTTATTTAAATTACTAAAGTTTTTTTTATTTTATAATAGCTAAAGTTTTAAATAAATAATAAGTATAATAAATTTAATAGCTAGCTAAATACTAATTTATTATTAATTATAAATTAAATAAACTTAATAATAAAACTAAAATTTTATTATAACTAGTATAATAATAGCTTAAAAAAAAAGTAAAAACTAGCTAATTAAATTAGTTTTATAAAAAAATTACTTTTTAAACTTTAAAAAAACAATATTTATATTAACTATAGTAGTTATTTTTACCTTAAAATACTTATATAATATTTTAGTAATATATTAAATTTTAAAATTTATTAGTAAAATTAAAAAATTAAAAATATAAAACCTAAAGTATAATTAATAGCTTATTAATTTTAATAAAAAAGATATAGTAGCTAGAAATAGTTTTTTATATTAAAAAAAAAAGCTTTAAATATTAATTAAATTTTAAAAAAAAGTTATAAAATTAAAAAATAATATATATATTATAAAATATATAAAAATAAATAAAACTTTTATATTAAGTTTAATTTATTTTATAAAACAAAAAAGCCTTATACTCTTTTTTTATATACTATAAATATAATACTGGATAGACGGTAATATTAATATAGTTATTTAAATATAATTTGTAAAAAAAAAAAGCAAAAATAGTAAAAATAGCAGGCTAAAGCTAAAGCGCCGCCTGTAAAAGATACTGTCGCAAAGTTTAAAGCTACTAAAAAAGTTATGCTAAAACCTTAACAGAAGCCGCGCATACTTAGGCAAAGGTAAATAAAAAAGTTAAAAATCCTATATAGCAAAAAGCTTGTCTATCTTTTTTACTAACTACTCTAACTACTCTAACTACTTTAACTATCTTTTTTACTAAAAATAACTTAGACTATAATGCTTATATATAATTTAACACTTAAAGCAGCTATTTTATAGCTTTTAAAGCGTTTAAAAATAAATAATATTAATATTAACTACTTAATAGCCATTAAATATATATATTTATTTAATATATACTATTTAGCTTATTTATATAACTAATAACTAAATATTTATAAAATCGACAAACTATTATAAATTATATAAATAGATTTAATAAACTTTTAAAACAAAAATAGCTTTAAAGCTTATTTAAGCAGAAAAAGTATAGCTAACAAATATATAAAAGCTTTATTAATAGCTTAAAAGCTGCTATAAAGCTTTATATAATAACGCAGCTGTTAAAAAACTTAGTAGCAGGCAATAGATATAGCAAGAGCAAAAAGCGAAAGGTAAAGCTAGGATAGGTGGCTTGGCGGCAAAATCAGGAATCGGCAATAAAATTAGAAATTAGCAGCAGCAAATTAGCAAAAAGTAGCTAAAAATATATCACCAAAATAAAACACAGTATCTAAGTCTTCTTAAATACAGTAAATAAGCTAAAGCCTAAATAAAACTTTTAAACTTATTATATATAACTTTTAATAGCTATAACTAAAAGCTACTATATAAAAGTTTATATAAAGTTGCTTAAAATATTAAAAAAATAAAAACTTTTATTACTTTATATTTAGTTTATTTTAGCTTATAAAATTATACTACTAATTATAACTAATAATTATAATAAACTTTATTATAAACCTTTTTTTATTAAATAGCTATAATTTAATTTAAGTAATTATTAATTTTTTTATAAAGATAGTATATTTTACTACTTTTAAAAAAAGCAAAAAAAAAACAAAAAACTTTATTAAAACTTTTGCAAAAGTTTACTAAAGATTATATAAAGTGTTATTAAATATTATTTCTAACTAAGATTTTAAATTTACTACTTATTTTTAAAAAAAGAATTTAAAGCTAGTAAGTATTAAACTTTAAATAAATACTATATTTTACTTTTAAATTAATAAATAAACTAAAAAGCTTAACTAGATTTTTAAAATATATTTATAAGCTTTTATTAACTATAAAATATTTAACTAAAAAAACTTTTTAATTATAGCTAAATTTATATATAATAATATAATTTTAGCATTATTATATATAATTTCTTTTTATACTAATTATAAGTACTATTTAGCAGCTAATAACTTTTTTTATAATACTTTTTATAACTTAAGCTTGCAATTATATATATACTAAATAATTTAAATATATAAAAAAGCAAAGTAATACTTAAAATAAAACCGGTAATATATAAAAAAGTAAGCTAATAAGCATAAAACTAAAGCTTTAAAGTATAAGAAAAAATAGCTAGTAATACTAAACGCTAAAAACATTAAAATTAAACAACTTACTAAAAAGTTAAACAAAAAAATATTAAAACTTTTTATAATTTAAAAAGTAATTTTTTTTACTACTATTAAGTTTATATTACTTAAAAGCTAAAAAATTTATAATTTGTTTTATATCTTGTTTATTAAGCCTTATTATACTATTAATTAAGTACTATTTAACTTTAACTAAGTTTTATATAAGACTTTTTAAATAAAGTTTAAAAACTACTAAGTAAACATAATTATAAACTTTTTAAAAACCTAAAGATATATAAAATACCTAATTAAGTAAAAAGATTAGCTAGCTAAAAAGCATTAAATATAAAAGCTTTATAAGTATTTATATAGCAAAAATATATAAGCTATAATTATAGCGTTTTATTAATTATACTTTAATAAGCCTTAAGATTTATAAGTAATAATATAAGCTATACCTAGAATAAAACATTAAAAAAAAAGCATATATTATATAAACTAAATAAAGCTATTTTTAAATAAGCTAATATAATACTAAGAAAAAAAAGCTATATTTATAACTTATTTTTTAGCTATTATACTAAGTTATAAAACTTTATATATATAAAATAAACTAATAAATATAAAAAAGGCTAACTAGTTAAAAATACCTAAAGATTTATACTTAAATTATATAAAAGCTTTTAAGTATAAATAAGCTTAGTTATTTTCTTTAGCATTTAAAAGAAATAGGAAAATCATAGACCTTAAAACTCTTAAAGAATTATTAGCTAAATATACTTATTAAGCCTTATAATAGCCTTTATTATAATCCGAAATCTTTAAAAGCAAGTTTTTTGTTTTTATTATTATACTATATATTATATTATATTATTTTTTTTTTATTTTGCTATTACCGAAAATATCACCGAAAATATTTATAATATATAGTATTACTTATAAATAAAACATTATTTTAACTATTTAATAAATAATTAAACTAATTAAAGTAAAATAACGGTTTTTAAGATATTTATAATTAAAATAATGATTTTTATTTAACTAGTTATTTAGCAGTTATTTTTAAATAATTTTACTTATTTTTAAGATTTTTTTAGTGTTATTTTTAGTATTTTTAGTTAATAAAAGCTATAAAAAAGTTAGCTTAAATATATACCTTTTAACTTATTAGTAAACCTTTGTTATTATAGCTTACTTTAACTTACTAATACTAGCTTATGCTTACTTAGTGCTAACCTAACCAAATTAACGGCTCTTGTTTTTTTTAACTACCTACTTAGTACCTTTAGGCTTAAGTAAGTAAGCAGGTAGGTAGGTAGACAGGTAGATAGGCAGGTAGGTAGGCAGGCATTAGAGGCTATTCAGAGTTTTAGCACTAGCTAACGGTTTCTAGGCTGTAATAACAGCAATAAAGAGCTCTAGGACTCACGTGATTTATTTGGTCAAATATTTAAAACAAATCAAACAAGAGATTCAGTCAAATCAGTTAAATAAGCTTTTTTAGGTGCCAAATCAGTCAAAATCAAATAAGTGCTATTATTTGACTTGTTTTGCTTGTGGGCAGCGCTAACATTGACATATGACCGAAAAAAGAAGATGAGGCTCTTTGTAATGAGCGAGTTGATGAACGAGGCTGTCGCCTATCCCGGTGTTTATTTATTCTTACTATTTTGAGGTTAAGCAAGGGTTGTTGGCTGCGCTGGGCACTTGTACCCTATCAACGGTATATCGACCGAGGAAAGCGATCCTTTAAGCTTTGGCAGAACTGGGCGCATCTCATACTATCTCCAAGGTCGACAGCAGTGATCTCTCTGGCGTTATGACCCGCTGAAGATGATATCTTGCATCAGCCGCTGCAAGCAGAGCTTTCCACTCGTTTAGATATCTATTGCGGCCGTTGAAATTAGCCCCGATGGCCATATCTATTGCTCTGCATCACTTGTAAGCAATCTTGAGTGTTCCAACTGTGAAGGCCATGGGCCTTACCTCATTTCACGGTCTCTCCATAGAGGGATAGCACTAGGTTCCGGCATTACGATTTCCAGTATAAAGACTTTTGCGCCCGGCCGGAGGGCAGGGATTTGGGCTTTCAGTATCTTGAGAGTGTCTTTGTCGTTTCGAATCTGAAAGACTAGGCGCAGGAGATAAACATCGGCTTGGACGGATTGCGGCTCAAAGAGGTCGTAAGACCTGAATTCGATACGACCTTTCAAATCATCAGGCACCTCAGATTCCGCACCGGAGATGTCTGTCTCTTGAATGAGAAACTTGAGATTTCCAAATCTCTTCGCCAGCACTGCCGCGACATCGCCTCGCTGTCCGCCGACGTGGCAGATAAAGGCTTCGCCTAGAGAGGCCCAGTCATACAGCTCGACGACATCCGTAGCGGCCCAGCCCGCAAAGTGGTCGTGGGCGTCGATGCCACCCTTGAGACGCATCGCCCGTGCATGATCCGCAACAAGCAATTCGAAGGCGGACTTGTCAGTATTGTTGACAAGAGAAAAGCCCTGTGAAAATTAGTCTCCGCAATGAGAGATGTAAAATGTAACGCGATAAACGCTAAGCACTCACAGTATGGTTGGCCTCTTCCGACGACGGCCATTTCTGGATGGCGTCTAGCATCTGCGGTAGATCTTCTACGTCAGTCCATTAACACAATAAGCCTCGCTTGGGTTGACAGCTGAGAAGCAAACCCTAGTAGCCGCAGGCCAGCCTTCTTGGGCTCCAAAGCCTAGGAAGTCCTTCATGGATGGTTCGACGAAGTACTTAGACATTTTCGTATGCGCTACCATGCCAGGCTCGGGTTCATGGAATATATGCCTGGCCATGGCGTGCCTGAGCAGGCGCCGGACAAGTGGTTCGTCCAGACCCGTTGCCCCGGCGATCTCACCAAATGAGACCTGGCCTTTAATAGGGACGACATCGGCGAAGCCAAATCGGCTTATAGCGTCGATGCCGACCATGTTTGTAGTCTTAGAACATTAGCTTGATATCATGCTTCCTATTCAGGGCCAGGGGCTCTCACGGCACAGAATTTAAAGATTAGGCGAACAGGTTCCATAAGAAGCTCGTGAAGTTCGGCAGTCGCATCAAGCACGGCATCCTGGAGGTGGAAAGTATTGGCGGGCAGCCGGTCTGGGCTATCCTCAGTGAACGACGGTGATGGCACACCTTGGGCTGATAGAAGCTCCTGGAGCTGTGAAACAGACGCGCTGATCTTGGCAGCCAACTCGACGATTTGTGGGGTCCTGGACGATGATTCCATGATTGCAACAAAGTCAAAAGAAGATGTCCGAGTCACAGATCAATACAGAGAGCTGAGGCAAGAGGGATGGTAGTTGTTGGGCGATTGTTGCAGGATCGAACTCTTGAAAATTCGAGGGCATGCCCAGGTACCCATGACATCTAGAGGCAAGCTCAGTAGAGGTTTGCTCACCTTCAACTAGTCAGTCCCTCACACTAAATGGAGTAAGATTGTCCGGTAAGGTTACCCGGTAAGGTCCACGCAGGAGGCGTACGGGTGATGATTCTTGTATATGACCCCCGCGTTGTCCATCGCTTTTAAAAAGACACCTCTGAAGTTCGTGTACCTGAGACACGCCCGACCCGCCACCCATGCACTCGCCCCGCACCAGAATTGGCATGCGGGTGACAGCAAGCATTCGTGTGGCGCCATGTATGGCCGACGGCGAGGCTGGGAGGTATACACGTGAGATAGACTTCAAGGAGGTTACATAGAAGCAACTGCTGCTTCGACTGTCGTGCCAAAGGCCTCGATCCGTTAGAAACTTTGTCGTGACTTACAGTGAAGCTAGCGGCTATTACGAAAGTATTAGTAGCAGTACGATGTTAAGCCCTCCTCGTCAAAATGCCCCTGTGCACCCTGGAGCGAGCCCTTCTTGTAATTATAGTAGTGCGCGCCTTCCTCTTAAGGGCCCTCATTCGCCCGCAAAAGGGTTTGCCACAACTGATTACTTCCGCAAAGGTCCAGAGGTCGAGTAGTAGCCGTTCTTATCATGGACGGATATAACATCATCGCTAATATCGCGATGGAAATGTCGTAGCTTCGCGTCCACCAATTCTTATTCCGCAGAAATATGAGCCCGTCCTCCACGTCCCACACGAGCGAGTATGCGATAGTCCCACGCTTCAGCTTAGCTGCCACCTCGTCGCTACACTCACAATACCACCTGCTACGCTTAGCATTGAGCTGTTGGCGCGTCCCCGAAGCTACCGCTTGACCCATGGTGACTGCTGGCTTCTGCTTCCTGGGCCGACCCCTTTTTCGCTTCACCCCTGCCCCCGCCATTCCCCAGACAGGTAGCAGAGGCGCGCCAGTCGTATTGCCGTGGGTCAACATTCGAATAGACCCGTTTCCGAGCTGGCGTACTTCTCAGGTGGTATCGGCATTGATGATAATTCTCGTCAGAAAAGGCTCGAAACAAGACCTTATCCCTCTTATTCGTATGCTCGTAGTTCCAAACTTCTAGCATCTCGTCAAAATCATGATAGTCATTGATGCTTATCCGAAAAGTCTCAAGCTCTATGGCGGATATCCATTCGGGCGTAAGAGACGGGTTCAGCTCTGGAGTCATGACAAAATGAGGGGAGGTGATGGCCGTGCTGAAGTTGCTGAGCTTGCCATTGAAATCTGTCGGTGTGCCACATCAAGTCCGATAATGCCGAGCTTCTGCAATTGAATGACATCCTTTAAAATCTCCTTGACACCCTCTGACTCCAAATCCTGTTCAACGGGACCCAATTTCTTGAGGATGCCCCGGATGGGTGGGGGTCGGCCGTCCTTATCCAGAAAGCGTGAGCGCATGTCATCCTTCGTCGGCATGGGTAGTCTCAGCGTCCCAAAACGAGAAGTTTCCGAGGTGACTGAATTGTTTCATCATAGCACGCTCCGTGTTCTTCATCAAGGAGTAGGTAGCCGAAGCATTTGAGTGCCAGCTCTTCACGGTCGGCTTCTTGTAAGCGACCAAAAGCACGATATTCGCAATTAAAAGGATCCATGTAATTGTAAAAGGCGCCCATAGCCTCGCGGTCGTTCTCGTCGAAACTCATCAGCGGGCCCACCCAATTATCATTGAGGCAAGATCGAAACTGTAGACGAGTAAGTTTTCGAAGTCTTTACGGCGGGTTTGATATGTTGCACCTCACTTACGAGCTTCAACGCGTAGATTTGCCGCAGTATTTTAACCTCGAAGACATGCGCGTGGAGGCCATCTCCAGGATAGCTGCGAAATTCGATTTTCTGCCGGCTACGAAAGTCAAATGGCTTCAGCTTGGGGTCATCGCAGCGCGGCAATGGCACCAGATCAACAGAGGACTTGGGACAATCTGGGTACATGGCGAAGCCGGGGTAACAATGGGCGGAGAACGGCAGTTGAGAGAGGGGGGACAAGACATTTGAACAGAGAGATTGAAAATGGGAAGGGAAGTGAGATAAATAGGACGTTGCCTCGGCCGTAAATAAGCCATTTTTGGGGTGATTATATAACTGTTCATTCTAGAAGTATGCTGGGACCGCAATGAAGGGATGAGGGCTGCATCAGCCCTGCATGAAGGCTTCATGAATGTTGCGGGCATGCTGCATCCAAAAGGTACCTACTTGGTCTATGCAAGGTACGAAAACTAAGCTACATTTGGCAAAAGGGATGTGCTCAACTGGACTTAGTTGAAGTTGGCTGTCCTAGAATGTCTTAGGTTAATGACAGTACTTTGTACAAGCCCTGGGCTCTTCTATGTTTGCTCATTTTCTAATGAGTGGTTCTGGTCACCCAAATAAGGCTAGCGCCCTAGAGCAAAGGGTATTTAGGGGCCCCTTCGCCCTAGACGCGTCTGCAGGGCTTTTCCCTTGTTACCTTGCTTTTCCACCTCCTACGAAAGGGGTAGTTTTTAGCAGTAGTCAGAGGTTTTTTATACCTCTATTTAGCCTTATAACTTTATATAATAGCCGGCTACAATAGCGCACTATATAAAGCCTTTTAAAGCACCTTAAAAAAAAGATAATATATATAAGCATAAGTTTAAATAATTATTTAAAACTTAGGCTAAATAGCTAGCTATATATTATAATATATTAATTAAGCTTTAAATTAAAAGTTTATGCTTTTTTTAATATATATATTTAATTTATCTTTTATATAACTATATTTAAAATAACTAAATAAATAGTTTTAATTATTTAAATAAAGTTAGTATTTTAAAATAAAAAGTATTTAAAAGCTTTTTTATTTTAAATATATTTATAAGATTTTTTTTTTTTTATTTTACTTTTTTATTTTTTATAAAAAAAATAGTTTTTAGTAATAATTAAAGAGTTTTTATTTTATTTACTATTTTTTAAGCTTAATTATAATTAATTATAATTATATATTAATATTAATAAAAATATATAACTAAGTTTATAAAAGTAGTAAAAACTTATAAAATAGTTAAATTAAAGAAAAAAATTATAATTAAGTAATATTTTTATTTATTTTTTTTTTAGTTTAAATAGCTATTTAAAACTTAGGCTAAATAGCTAGCTATATATTATAGCATATTAATTAAGCTTTAAATTAAAAGCTTATATTTTCTTTAATATATATGTTTAATTTACCTTTTATATAACTATATTTAAAGTAACTAAAACGTCAAGGAATAATTTATTATACCTAGTAAGGAGTACTAGGGGTAGTGCTGTAATTAAGTCTGAATACGAAGATGTAGACTTAATGGAGGAGGCCTAGAGGGCTTCCTCCATGTGGAGACCTAAGGTCTCCTTATCTAATCTATAGAGTGGGACCCTTATCAAGGGTCCCCCTATCTATCTGTATCAATACCTTTATATGTTTGAATATCTGTAAATATTTGGGGCTTAAAACATAAATACAACGGCTGAGGTTATTATTTTGCTGAACTTTTGAGCAACTGTTGGGTGAAGCCTGCGGGTGCGGAAGGTAGATAGGGTAAGATGTGTGTGCATGTGCCACACAATGAATGACGTGCAAGATCAGCCACTGTTGCGGCGCACTTACGTGGGGGTCAGGTGGGGGGAGGCGGGGTGATGAATATCCAAACGTAGACTACAAAGTACCTGACCTAGGTACACTTTATCCTTACAATAAACCCTTAAGACTACCAGACATGATGAGGTGTCTCTGCACGCGGTAATCTATGATTCTAGTTAACCTAGGTTCTATTCGCCTGCCCGTTAATAAGATGATTGGGTCACAACATAGTACAACATCACCAGTCTTATCACCAGACTCATCTATCTGGATCCCGTAAGGTCTTAAATTACATCTCTGCACGCATAACGGTTACAAAGTACACGAAATCTGCCCCCCGTCGGCCTTATTCACCCCCCACCATTGCTTCCTGCATGGGCCAACTCGTCAACTGGTCGATCAGACGGACGCCGAGAACGAAAGAGGCGGATACGGAGGCGGAGGTGGGTCGCGCAACCTCGGTATAGGCAGGTTAGGGAGGTGGAGGTAGAGACTGACAAAATAAATGGATTATACCCATTTTTATTTTTCCCTCTTCGCCGCCCATCTAACCTATCATAGCACGGGACAGCTCCTGTTTCGCGATACCATTTGCTCGAGTCATGGCTATCTACAATCACTTGCGAAGTCCTGAATGGCGGGGTGTAATACGAATGTGGCCCTCATACGCTATCTACCTATTATAACCCCAATCACCAAAATTATGGATTTCGTTCATACCTTAGGCTCGAGAGGACGGGTAGGAATCTACCTAACCTATGTAGATGTATGTAGGTAGTCGTCAAATAGTATACGACATGCAGTACGTGTGTTATATGTCTTATGTAAGTGCCTGCTGATGTTGCATTGAAGGTCATACTAGTTACCTATATCTGTACGACTTACCTTATGTACCGTACCATACGCACTTTATATAAGTACTTAGACTTACCTAAACCAAACCATCGCCGCCCGACCAGACTTCCTCTCCCGCCCTGTTCTCTCAAGTTAAAAAAAAACAAACTCTATACTGAGAGACGAGATGAGGGGGCACTAGGTAGTATCTACATATTGATTTATATTTATATTTACATATATATTTATGTCCCAGCCTAAGATTCGCTCTCAAAGATAGGTACCTAGTCTACGCCCTCTCGCCGTCACTCGACTTCTCCGACATCTCGCGGCAGCAGCAGCATCATGACGACGACACAGCTGTCAAAGGACCAGCTCCGGGCTCGGTTCGTCGGCAAGACCCTCCATCAGGTCCCGACGCCCTCCGTGGTGCTGGACCTAGCAAAGGTGGAGGCGAACTGCAACCTCATGCTCGAGGCGACTCGGAGACTGCATCTCAGCTGGCGAGCGCATATCAAGACACACAAGGTCAGCCGGCCAGCCCCCATCCATCTCTGATTCCGTCTTGGGCCGAAAACGTACTGACAAATTTCCCAGACCGCCGAGCTGACGAGGCTGCAAGTGGGCGACGGTGACTCCACGCCCGTCAACATCGTCGTGTCGACGCTCATGGAGGCCGAGAGCGTGCTGCCGCTGCTGCAGGAATACCAGCAGCGCGGCCGCCGAGTCAACGTACGTCTTCTTCTCATGTCCGAGGAGAGGATGCTCTTCTCTATTCCCGCTGGACAAAATTTCAAAATCTACGATCTTATTTTCTACGTGTCCCGTTTTCGCTAACACTTCGCTCCGTTCTCGGGCTTAAAAAGATGCTCTACTCCTTCCCCCTCTACCCCTCCAGCGTGGACCGGCTGGCCGCCATCTCCGCCGCCCTGGGCCCCGGCGGCCTGACCGTCATGGTCGACCACGCGGAGCAGGTCAAGCTCCTGACGCGCCTGGCCTCCAAGGCGGGGAACCCGCCGCTCGTCTTCCTCAAGGTCAACATGGGCGGCAACCGGGCGGGCGTGGTGCCGGACTCGCCCGCCTGCGCCGCGCTGGTCCGGGAGCTGCTGCTCTCCGAGACCGTCGGCGCCTCCATCTTCTGGGGCCTCTACAGCCACGCCGGCCACTCGTACGCCTCGCGGCGGGACTGGGAGGCCATGGGCGTCCTGGGCGACGAGTTCGCCGCCCTCCACGACGTCGCGCGCGCCGTGCGCCGGGACCGCCCCGAGCACCCCCTCGTCCTCTCCGTCGGCGCCACCCCCACGGCCACGACGCTCCATCACCCCGACTTCGGCGTCGACGAAGCTGAGGCCGAAGCCGACGGCGACGGAGACGTCGATGTCGACGACGGGCTCGACGACCACGCGGACGTGGAAGCCGCCCCGGCGCCGGGCCCGGCCCTCATCAAGGACCTCATGGCGCGCATGCGCGCCGAGGGCCTCACGCTCGAGGTCCACGCGGGCGTGTACCCGACGCTCGACCTGCAGCAGCTCGCCGCGCACGCCTGCGACGCGCGGTACCTCAGCGCGTCGGCCATCGCCGTCACCGTGCTCGCCGAGGTGGCCTCCGTGTACCCCGGTCGCGGCGGCGGCCGCGGCGGCTCCACCACCGAGGCCGTCGTGAACGCCGGTTGCCTCGCGCTCGGCCGCGAGCCCTGCGAGGACCGCGGCGAGGTCAGGGGCCGCGACTACGCCGCCTGGGGCATCCTCATGCCCTGGGCCGGCCTCGCCAACCCCGTCCCCGGCCCCGGCTTCCCCGCCGTCCACGCCGGCTGGCAGGTCGCGCGCATCAGCCAGGAGCACGGCGTGCTCGCGTGGCGAGATGGTGCCGGTGCCGGCGCCGGCGCCGAGGCCGGGGAGACGCCGCTGGCCGTCGGCCAGCGCGTGCGCATATGGCCTAATCACTCGTGCATCACGGGCGCCGGACACCCGTGGTATCTCGTCGTCGACTCAAGGAATCGCGGGCGCGAGGACGAGGTCGTCGATGTCTGGCTGCGGTGGAATGGGTGGTGATCCGCTTGTTTGTGATGTGTGATACCATACCTATGATGAGAGCGGCACTGCGGTTCATAGTTCCTGTTTTGTAGTCCGTATAATCCCAGTCGTAGTCGGTATAGGCAAGCAGGTAGATCAGATCAGATCAGATCGGCAGCTAGCTAGCTGATTCGCTATGGCATTGATACGAGACCCTAGGCGTCTTATGTGATGAACATTAGGCGGACTTGCTTGGTTAGTTAATTAGTTTAGCATCAGACTCAGATTCACATTCAAGCGACAGATAAATACTAAATCGGTCTCAACATATCATAAGCCACAAATCTCGAAAAAACAGGCAAAACACGACATTCCCACTTCGACGGGCTACAGAGATCGTTACTTGCTGCTAAGGTCATTTCTTATCAAGTGTGATGCCAAGTGACAAGATAACTGAGATATCTAGTCAACAAGCCTTACAAATGTTTTGAATTCTCCTTTTCGCTGTCCTCCCCCCTTTCCTTTTCCCTTTCTCCTTATTATACTCTCGACGAAGGATGAAAGACTGGAGGGAAGCCTCTCTTCTAGACATATTCTACCCTTTTTTACCCCGTCACGAAACCAACTCCGTACGCCGAGCCCCTTCCCAGGAAAAGAGAGAAAAGCACGGGAAAGATGAAGTTTCATGCTTTCGTATAACCCGTCATGTGATTCATGAACCGCAGATGTGATATGATATGATATGACGTGGTCGCAAGACGCAAGAATGCGGAGAGAATAGAGGGGGGAGAAGACGGGAAGAGGAGAGGACGCAAGAGACGAGAAAGTCTACTTGCATCGCTTCTCGACTATGCCCACTCCGTTCTCCTCGTACTCCTTGCGGGAGATCCACATCTGGTGGAATGTTCCCAGGCTGGCGAGGATGCTGCCGCCTATCCATGTGCCGAAGCGGCGTTCCGTCGTGAGGCCGGCGGCGTGCAGCTTGATCTTCATGCCTGGGTGCATGGCCATGAGCTCGTTGTTAAGGCGGTCATTGAAGCCGTTCAGCAGACTGGTGCCGCCGGTGACGACAACGTTACCGAGTAAGTTTGGCCGCAGGTCGACATCGACGGCGTTCAGGCAGGCCTTGATCAGCTCGGGGATGGTCTGCGCCTTGGGGCTGCCGTCGGGGTTCGGGAGGGCGGCGTTCTCGTCCCACATACCCTCGGATACGCGGTAGCGCTGCTCTCGCCACATCTGGTTCGCGCCGTCGGGCATCTCGAAGACGCGACCCGGCTGCGACTTGACCAGCTCTTCGTTTCCGGGGTTGAGGTATCGACCTGGGCCCCTCCATACTTCGACGACGGACTCCTTGAACTCGGTCAGGAGGCGCTCCTCTTCGTAGGTGCGGTACGAGGGGGTGACCTCGAAGGGGAAATTCCGGAGCTTAGCTTGCGCCGGCGCCCCAGCATCGACGGGGGTCTTGCTCTCGATCATGAAGTAAGGCACGACGTTGACCTTGGGGTCGTTGCTGTCCCACATGGTCCGTATCTGCTGCGAAAGCCACAGGCCGCCGATGGGCGATTTCTGAATGGACCGCTTGAGGATCATGCCGTCGTGTATGGCGGTGACGCTCGTATTGGCCCCACCGACGTCGATAACCAATGCAGAGGCCTTGCCTGCCGCGAAGGCGGCGCACACGGGTGTTCTCGACATCCAGAAGGCGGGGCAACCCCAGTTCTCCATGGCGATCTCGATGGCCTTCTCGCGGGCCTTAGCCGTGTTCCAAGGCGCCTCCGTCATCAGGAGAGGATTCTCTGCCAGTGGCTTCTCCAGATTCTCGACATCGTCCATGGCCACATCGCCGTCACCGTCCGGCGCCGGGTCGTTCGCACCATCCCTCACAGGGGGTCTCTCGCGATCGGGTTGCAGACGCTTGATCAGCATGTGCTCCCACATCTTAGTGGCGGCGTCCCAGTCCTCGACGACACTTTCGCTGCGGGACATGTAGTTCTTGACCTCGAAGCCGGCGCGGGGGTACAGACATTCGTCGCCGAAGATGTCTCGGTATGTGGTCGTGGTCGAGTCTGGGTTGCTGTTCTTGAGACTGCCGTAGAAGGAGGGCAGGACGGACTTGGGGACATCTTCGCCGGCGAAGCCAGCGCGGGTGTGGCAGTAGCCGGCATCGAGTACGAGTGCCGATACCTCGTCTTTTCAGCAGATCAGCTAAATGAGCATTCCCACACGACTTTGGACGAGGCTGCATTGCCGCCGCACTTACCTCCACCGTAGACATCCAACGGCGCCTGTGAATTCGGGAGAGGCTGCTGAGCCGCCATTGTAAGGTGATACGAAGAGGACAAAATGGAATTGAGAATGGACCGATTGAAGTTCGGGAGACGGGACGCGGTCGTGGTGATGTTGTAAGAGAAAGAGGTGGTGGAGGAAGGGGGAGGAGAGGTTGGTGGGTTTATCGCACAGCTTCCATCGCGCCGGGAGAGCTTGAAGCTTTCGCGGTCTCGTTGTGGCTGGTATAATGGAGGTACCTGTACATGTTACAGGGCGCCTTATCAGTACCTGCCTCTTATCTTTAGTACTACCTAGGAACGAAGTACATAGGTACCATCGCGAGACAAGGAAGGGCGTGGATCCAATCAGATGGGTGGTACAGTGCATATCTAGCGCTGGCTTAGGTAAGTCGTTAAAAAAACCCCGAGGTATGCTTCGTGAGGTCGAATTACGCCGAAGACCAGGTCAATTCTGGCGCACTGTTTTAGAGTCAATAATCTGTACTGCATATGTATGGCCTAGGACGACAAAATCGGACGACGCCCAAATCGGTGTCATGTTGTAGAACTTCTCGGGGGGCATGTTGACGCAGACGCTCATGATATTGCAGATCGTCGCCTTTGCCGCTTTCCACAATTCTCGGCATATTTTCAGCTTTGCAGCCTCGCCATGGGATGTTGCGCATCTCACCTTTCACTTATGAGGCTGAAATGTTTCCTTCCCCAAAGATAAAGAGAATGCATTGTTTTCATTCATGGTTGAGTACGCAACAGGCTATTTGTATACAGCATATTTCGTGTGTTATCAAGGTCATAGCTATAGCAAGCTGTCTTCAGCTAAAGGGTGCCCGGTGAGCAACGCTTTTCTAGTTTATATGCTTCCAAGTACTTATTTTAAAAAAAAAAATCCTCGATCATGTAAGTTGTAACCCATACCCCTGTTACTATGTACCCTGCTATGACAATTTCTCCTATTACGGTAACGCTTCCACCCGCCCTATACTCAGCTTACCAGATGCAAGCCAGCTATTGCAGACTGAAATTGAACAGCATCAAAACAGGTTCCCTTGAATAGGTTCCCTTCAATAGTATCGTTCCCAAATACATAGAATTGACCCCGAATTTGTTGTAGCCTCCAGCTGCCGCGGTATCGGTATTGCGGCCTACCCCAGCTATGCACACGTCGGGGAGATCGAGGGACACTCTTCTTCGAGAAACGGTTGTAGTTAATCCACCGAGAATCTTCCCAAGCTTCCCCCAGCGGGTTGTTGAGTTGGAATCTCCGCCACCGGCTTTCCTTCGTTGGTGAACACCAGTAAGGGTCTAACCTCGCGGCACTCGCACTTATACTGAACACAATGCTCATCAGGCTAAAACAAATGATTTTTTAAACCCTTGGTCGTAAAAGTGGCTTGCGGGAGCCTCTCACATGATAGGAACCAAGAAGACGACATTGACGCGTCAAAACAGGGAGTTACTGTATGTGATAATTATTAGCGACTAAATATTACAACCTGGGGGAAAGGGGTTCCTAATAAAGTAAAAGAAATTTGGTTCAGCTAAGAAGTTTTACTAACCCGATTTCATAACTTTATATATAAATAATAATAAAGTTAATGTAAACATTCTAGTAAACGTATAATAACTTAAGTATAAAAACTAATAATGCATAAAAGATTAACTAAGCTGCTATATACAAAATGCGCAAGCTATTGTTATTGAGGTTGGTGTGGTGCAAAATATGGGGTGCAAACATGATGCCTGTATACGTTCCGATTCCCCTCCATGGCGTGCCTTACGACTGAATCGAGTCATAGAAGCTCTTCCAGGGCTCTGTGTTGTTCTTCTCGGGTTTGGAGCTCGTGAGTTTGTGCCGGAGGGCGCCCTTGTGGCACTCGAGCAGTTCCGTAGTCGCGGTAGATTTCAGAGAATGGAGGGTGAAGTTCCCCCTGCTCGCGTTGCCCGTATCCTTGGTGACCGGATCCCAGGTCAAGTTGAAGTCAAAGCGGGCGACGATGCGCCATTTGGCGCCATCCTTCTTCACGAGGTAGTCAGAGAAGTAGGCGCGGGAGACTCCCTGTTTGGAACCCATCGCGTCCTTCATATTCACCGAGCCAGCCGGGGCATCCTCGTACAATGGGTCTTTCTCTTTCACCACTTTGCCGCCCATGGGAGTCGGGGCGTCGAGGATGGCGGTCAGCGCCTTTCCCGGAGAGATCGCGTACTCGTACTGCTCGCGGAAGAAGGGTTTGGGTTGTGGGAGAATACCAGAGTCTACCTTCCAGCAGGTATCCCAATTAGCGGGCTTCGAGCCCGCCGCGAAGGCGTAGTCTGTGATCTCCGCCGCCGAGTCCACCAACTGATAGGAGACCGTGTTTGCCTGGAAGACCAGGTTGCCCTTTACGGCGGCATTATCAACAACGAGCTGCCGGGTGATGAATTGGAGCCACTCGAAGTTCTGGTAGTTTGTGGCGTGATGGAAAGCCAGGGCGAAGCCGTCGTACGTCTTGGCATCCTGCTTCAGCTTGCTCACAAGGGCGGCGGTCCCAGTCCCGTCAATGCCCGTTAGTCGGGCATTAATGGCGTTCGTCGCTGGCGAGGGATCAACTTGCTTTGCGACCAGCTCCGCAAGCTTGTCGCCCCATTCTGCCGTCAGGTCTGTAGGCATGGTCGTTCCCTTATTCGTTCTCGTCGAGAATGGCACGGTTCGCGTGTACGACTTAGTGAAGAAGACGAGCGGTCACCAAGGCTGTGAATACCGATGCGCTGGAAAGTGTTGTCCTGGCTTGGAACAGAGGAGCATAACCTCATGGAGTGTGAGGGAAGCGAGTCTTTATACAAGCCATGCCGACGCTAGGTAGGAAAGCGTGCGACAATACCCGTCACAACAGTCTCCCCCTTCGGTTGCGTCAGATAGACTATATTACATGCTGTGTCAATCCTGGTTGGACGGAACAATGTCACGTTCCAGCTGAACGTAAGCAATATAATAACGTAAGCGATAGAATAACGTGAGAAATATAGTCCTTTCCTACCCTGCAGCTCAACGTATACGGAGTAGTTCTCCAACAAGAAGCCAGTGGGCAATTTGGCTCGTTCCCTTGCCGTGAAGAGAACCGGGCTGGAGTCGCTGCAGGTCTCGTCATGTGGCTGGTAGGAGCCAGCTGAAACGGAATGCCGTGCGCAGCGCACGGGTTATCGCCCTCAGCGAGGAGAAGTCCGGTGGCCATGGCGCATATGCTCGGGGTTCTAGAAGCTGCTAAGGCATTTGAACGAGATTCAAAAGAAGGTATAGGATACACGGATCAGGAGCTGTGCCTAATATAGAATACTGTTGTTTGCATACCTTGGTGGGGCTAGTAAGGTATTAATGAATTTAATGTGACAAGTGCTGGATCTTGGCGCCACCTTCCACAGTCATAGCAATTGTTGTAGGATCAGAAGGCGAGAATATCTCGAAGACAACTGACGCTGGGCGGCCAATTTTGCTCAGAGATTCGTGTATATTTTCCCTCCTGCTCACAGTCGCTTTTCATTTGTATACTTGGTCGATGCCAGTTGGATTATGACATACTGGTTTCCAAGGGTCTGGGATCCGGAGCAAAATCTGGGCTCAACCGCTTGCAACCGCCCTTGAGATCGACACATCAACGTCTTACTCTCTCATCCGGTTTTTCTAGGCGCTCATCGGTATGGACTTGCCAATTGAGGCGATCGCCAGCGCCAAGCTGTCTATTTACCGTAGTTGTTTGGTGCTATAAGTATACAGATCAGATCAAATATCTGGGATAGTGTTATGTTGCGCATCTGCATTCGCTGTCTTCTGTTATATCAGCCTCGATTCTCGACATGCTACCGTATGAGAACAGAGCCCCAGTCTTCCCTGCTCACGAATTCCTTCAGGCTAGTCATGGGACAATTGATGCCAGCCTATGTATGTAAGTCAGCCAGGTGATGCGTTAGGAGTGTAAGCTTAGACTTGCCTTTCTCATGTCTGCTGCCGTCACCAGATCCATCCCACCATCATACCCCGGATTATCACAATACGTGAACATGTCGCTGACCTCTTTGCCAAACTCGGGATCGGGTGTGATTGCTATCAATTCCTCCTCCGTGATCTGCTTATAGCTCACTTTCTGCCCCGTAATCTCACCCCATTGCCGAGCGACTTCGCTCCAGCTACAGCTCTCTCCTTCGGCCATGTAGTGCCCACCTGGCGGCCGCTGGGCAACGGCGTAGACAAAGTTGCCCATGTCGGCGTTGACGTCAAGGTGAGGGACTACACGGTCGGGACTAGTAGTGAGACTTATGAGGTAACTACCATCAGGTTGCTGTGGAACATCATGTTAGCTGTACGTTTGTCCCGAGGAATGAGAGGCGTCTCACCCTTGCGTACCATGAAGTCGGTAGCAACTTGTAGCTGGTCATGAAGCACCCCGTTTGAATGCAGCTCATCTTGGCGGCCAGCGCTGGATATTCCTCGTCGACATATCGCGGAAAGATGTCCGCCTTGGCGTCGAAGTGATAAGCCTCTTTGAGTACGCCCTTGCTGCAAATTCCCGCGTGGCTCAGAGTCGAGACTAGAAACCCGTTGGGTTCGAGAGAGTCGACTGTGGTAGCAGCGGCATCGGCGATATTCCGGCCCTGTTGGTATTCGACGTTGTACGCATACTTTCGACAAGATATTCCTTGCGCCCGAGCCTCCTGTCGACAGTCGGGCCGGAAAAAGGGCTCCCAGTACTGAGTGACGCTGAAGATCAAATTGGTGCCTTTGAAGGCGCTTATGAGACTCTGCAGATCGTTCAGTTCCGCCTGGACTATCTCAATGCCTTGCGAAGCCAGTTGTTTGGCCTTTTCAGAGGTGGGATCGCGAGTGAGACCCCGCACCTTGAAATTCGGGTCTTTCAGAAACCGCTTGGCGACGGAACCTCCTTGGTTACCGGTCACGCCAATAATGCAAATGAGTTTTGGCATATTTAATAGACTTATTCACTTGATAAGTACTTAGGTAGGTGCCTAGATACGGGTTGTAATCTCACAGGGCTCTGTGGCGGGCGAGGACTATCAGTCAGATTTCTGTAACACAGGCAACTAATCCGGATGCTATCACTCTTAGCATTGTCGCGATCCGCCCCGGTAGCGTCAACTAAGTGTCTCTAAAATAGAAAGCTTTGCTAGCGAAGACACTCAATCTAGTGCATTGCATATCAAGGTGCCAGAGCGCTTCAATCTAAATATGTCTTCTTATTTACCTACTTACGTACCTACATCAAGTACTTACTTAGCTAACCTCGATAGTTGGTTAGCTTTTTGGTAGATAAGTTGGTTGTTTACAAGGGGAGACCCCTGGACATTGATTGCCTCCGTCAACCTCGAGAGCCGTGACGCCTAAAGCAGTACGTACACAAGCCTCACGGTCTATTACAGTGTAAACACGTTTTAGTCAACACCCTACATAGACCTCGACAATACGCACTTCTCGACCAGTCATCACTTTCTAGTTATACACTTCCGGTTCAAAGTTAAATACCGGCACCTACTTATTGGCTTCAAGGTTGAGTATTTACCCAACATTGAAAGTAACTTACATATGTATTTGCCTAACTAATACACCGCTGCTCCCCCTCTCAGAAAGTTGAAGGAGTTATGTACGCGAGCCATATACTAGTACGACTATTACATGTATAAATAGGTACTTACGAAGGCTATGAATGATTACCTATTGAATATTAGGCTCCAACAAAAGGGATACATGTATGTTTAAGCAAATACGGTGTTTTGAGTTTGGGGGTTAAGGGATAATGAGCTTTTCACTACCTACCTGTACCGCCAAGATGAGCCACTGCGACAACGTCAGCGTCCCACCTGTACGAAGTAGAGGTAGGCACCTAGCCTGCACTAGGTACTAAGAGGTACTAAGTACATAGTACTACCTCTTGGATAAGTTCGTACATCTCCCCACCCTCATGTGTTTACCCCAATACCTTAAGTGTGTATGAATAGCTTTGTATCTACTGTACTTGTATTATTCAAGTTCAGTTGCATACTATGAATATCTGAGGATCTACTATATGAAACATGAATGGGATGTACTAATGGCCGTGGGTAGAAATAGGCGGTAGCTTGGGTAGGTACACGTAAGTACCCTATAATCCGACTGCCAAACAAACTTGCCGATTTTCGCAGCTGGGTCCGAGATCCAGTAGTCTGGTACCTAGTGTACATATGTAGGCACCGACGTAGCGTGAGTAGCACAAGTAGACATTGATTACCTTACCTAAGGTAAGGAGGTAACCACCCCCCACAGTGGCCATGTCCCGCGCCGCAGTCACGTCGTCACGCACTCACTCACAAGCTCTCTATCTCAACTACATCTACTCGGGTTAGATAAGCTAGCTCTCTGATGCACACATAACCCCAAGGCAGCCAGTATAGAAATGGCACTCCTCTCTCTTGAGTGTGTCTTCTTTTCTTCCTCCCCCTCTATTTTTACGAAGTAATGAGATTTTGAGTAATTCTGCATTTGCGCCCGCTCCCTTTCCATCTTGCGTGACATCGCCACGGTATTCTACGTCCAGTATACGAAGTACTGTATAACCTATAACCCATAACCTCCCCGTCTACGTCATCCGTGCCATTGGTGGTTACGCGACGCTTCGTCTACTCGATAGCTGCCTGCCTACGTGTGAAATTGGAGAAGAGAATGTATTGAGCAACATCTATTCGATTACTCCGTCTCTCGACTTCACCCATTCCTCTGCTTCTCCCCGTCCATCGACGCCTTGGCCTTCCAAACAGCTGCAGACGCTTCTTAGCCAGTTTCCCGGCCAAGACGAAGTTAGCCGTGTGGCCATGTCCGCCGCCGACGAGAAGAGGAGGACCGATGCTGCTCGGTCGACAGAAGATCTTCGAGCCGAGCAAGCACCCATACCCGTTGGTTTCAGTCCTCCTCAGTACAGGACCGGAGCTCGAACTCGAACTGGCTCAGACTTGACTCCCGGGTTTGTCGTCACAGACGACGGCCAGAACTATACCAATGGCTTCCTCCCCCGGTCGCCAGAGCTGGTCGCTGAACAAGATGTGCCCCCCGCCTACAGCGAATTCCATGACCAGCTGAACATCCACCAGGCGGGCTTCGATGCTGGCGCAGCTGTCACAAGTAGGTTGGTTGATGAATAGAATATGTCTATTGCTAATTCCCCCCCTTTTTTACTCGTATGCTCTTTTGCTAACGGCAGGTATCAACAGATGATGGTCGCGTCAATATCAATATCAACCAGACGAGCAGACATCTGGCCGACTTCATAGCGCCTACGTTGCGCAACCAGCTGAGACAAGATGCCCGTATCTCCCCCGATGATTCTCTACCACCTCCTTACATCCCACCCAGTCTAGGTGGCCAGCCCGGTCAGACACCTCCACCCCGATTTAATGTCGTCATACAAATCGTGGGGTCGCGCGGCGATGTCCAGCCCTTCATTGCTCTCGGCCAAGTGCTTAAGAATACGTACGGTCATCGCGTTCGAGTTGCTACTCACGCCACCTTTCAGAAGTTTGTTGAGGAGAATGGTCTCGAGTTCTTTGCTATTGGGGGAGATCCCGCTGAGCTCATGGCCTTCATGGTCAAGAATCCCGGCCTGATGCCTGGTATCGACGCCCTAAAGACTGGGGAGATTACCAAACGAAGAAAGGGCATCGAGGAGATCATCATGGGTTGCTGGAGATCTTGCATCGAGACCGGTAATGGCCTGGGGCCCGCGCCCCGGTTTAGTCGTAGAGACGAGGATCTCCCATCCCTGGCGGTCCCTGCCATGGGCAACTCGATCCACCGGCCATTCGTCGCAGACGTCATCATTGCTAACCCGCCTAGTTTTGCGCATATTCATGTCGCCGAGAAACTTGGGGTACCTCTTCACTTGATGTTTACGTGAGTGGACAATCGTCACACCCTTGAGCCTATTACAAATACTAAAAGGCACCTATAGTATGCCTTGGTCTCCCACGAGGGCCTTCCCACAACCTCTCGCCAATATCCAGTCCTCCAACACGGATCCGGTGACAACCAACTATCTCTCATATGCCATGGTTGAGATGATGACATGGCAAGGCCTGGGAGATGTCATCAACCGCTTTCGAACGAAGATCCTCGATCTAGACCCGCTCGCCTTGATATGGGCACCGGGTGTCCTAACGCGTCTACGAATACCCTACACGTATTGCTGGTAAGCGAACTGAATCCGGCCATATGACGGGATATCTGACGGAAATTTTAGGTCTCCTGCGCTCATTCCTAAACCCAATGACTGGGGCAATCATCTAGACATCGCTGGGTTTTACTTCCTAAATCTAGCCTCATCGTTCACTCCGGAACCTGAGCTCGCCGCGTTTCTTGCCGCTGGGCCACCTCCGGTCTACATTGGATTTGGGTCCATAGTTGTCGATGATCCCGATGGGCTCACTCGCAAGATTTTTGATGCTGTAGCTCAAACCGGTGTTCGCGCCCTCGTTTCAAAAGGTTGGGGTGGCCTCGGTGCTGATTCCGTGGGTATCCCCGAAGGTGTTTTTATGCTTGGTAATGTGCCTCATGATTGGCTATTCAAGCATGTTTCGGCCGTGTGCCACCACGGAGGCGCTGGGACTACAGCGGCAGGAATACAAGCTGGCAAACCTACAATTGTCGTCCCTTTCTTCGGAGATCAACCTTTTTGGGGTGCCATGGTAGCGAGAGCCGGCGCAGGGCCAGATCCCATACCTTACAAAAGCCTGACCGCCGAAGGACTTGCTGAAGCCATCAGAATCGCGCTCAAAGTAGAGACACAGGAGAAAGCTAAAGAGCTGGGCGAGAGAATCCGCGAAGAACGGGGTGCCGACAACGGAGCTCAAAGCTTTCACAGACACCTTAATGCTGATACTCTTCGGTGTGCTGTTGCTCCTAGCCGGGTGGCTGTCTGGCGTGTGAGGCGGAGCAAAACACACCTTAGTGCACTCGCAGCCGCCACTCTCGTAAATGGTGGCTACATTCAATACTCGGATTTAAAGCTGTGAGTAGACTGAGTATATTTTAGCACCATAAATATCGACTAACGCAAGATTGACAGGTTCCGTGCGAAAGAGTATGACACGGAAAACCATCCCACTGACCCGATTTCGGCATGTACTTCAGCGCTAGTTGGGGATGCTACTACCATTTTCATGTCAGCAGCAGACATCCCCAGAGATCTCTTCAGAGCAGCAGTGAGTCCAAAATCGAAATCTACGGAGAATCTCGCTGCTGAGGGTCCGCCCTCTGAGCTCTCAAAAGAGGATGCGGCCGCGCTCAGTGGCGTACAGCCTAAGGACTCGGACTCGGCTAGTATTTTATCGAATACCCTTAGTATGCGCACGTCGAACAGCAGTGCTCCAAATCTTACAGCAACGACTACCGCTACATCAAATGCAGCACCGGGTACCCATCAGCCACGTAATCTGCATGCTATAAAAGCAGAGGCGAGCCCGGCTGATAGCGTAGACCAACGATTAGAAAGAGTATTGGATACGGGCAAGAGTATTAACAATATCATAACCACTGGTGTCAAGAGCCCTATGAACTTTTGTATGGGACTTGCGAGGGGGTTCAGAAATGCGCCAAACCTATACAACGATGACACTATTCGACCAACAGAGAAAGTCACCAGCTTTAGCAGTGGCCTTAAAGTAGCAGGAAAAGAATTCGGGTTTGGTCTCTTTGATGGCATTACAGGATTGGTAACTCAGCCCCTGAAAGGCGCTGAAAAGGAAGGCAGCGCAGGACTTCTTAAAGGCTTTGGTAAAGGGATCGGTGGCTTGATACTTAAACCTGCTGCGGGTAAGCACGCCTCTGCTAGTATGTCTGGAATATTTGCTGATTTTATTATAGCTGTATGGTCATTACCCGCCTACACCATGGCTGGTGTCCATGCAGAAATCCGTACCATGTTTGCGCAAAGCGCTCACAAGTACATTGTCGCGTCACGAATCGCCCAGGGCAATCAAGATTTCAATGACGCGTCAAGCGGAGAACGGGACGATATTGAAGTGCGCTGGCTTAGCCAGAGGGATGACATGAAAGGATTCTACACTTTGAAACAAAAGGAGAAGGGTAAATCGAGAAACGCATCACCTTCGGCCCCTCAATTTGCCTCGGTCAGCACTGAGAATCTGGACGAGGTGCCGAGAACAGGAGGTTTCCAGAACACGGCATGGAGGAATAATCGAGCTGACGGGTCATTCGCTGAAGATTTCAAAGGCGCTTCTGCCGCTCGCAGGACCCCGGAACTAAATCATGATTTTGAGACGGCTATAGTAGCCGCGGTCCATGAAACCTCGAGGGGAGATGCAGTTGAAGATGCTCGCATCGAGCAAGCCATTCGGTCCAGCTTGAGAGTGATAGGGAGGCAGTCGCCGGCAATAGGTTCTTCTGGATCTCCAAACTCGGGTGTCTCGGACTTCGCCGCCGCAGCATCTGGATGGGTTCCTGATGTTAAACACCCAATTCGTGATGAAAAGCGCCAGTATCCCTTCTCGCCCAGCGACCTAGATCAGATCACGGACGAAGAGTACCAGGCTCTAATCGAGGAAGCTATCAAGATGAGTATAACAGAGAATCAACAAGAGGCTATTCGCATGTATGATTACGAGGAAGAGGGTGGCGAGGACACCAAAAACATGAAATTTGACCTCGGGCAATCACAGGCCGAAAATACTGCTCATCATGACGATGAAGAATACAAGAAAGCTCTAGAAGCTTCGCAGGCAGAATACGAGAATACCGCGTCCGACGAAGAAGCACTCCGTCATGCCATCGAGGCATCCCAAGCGGAGCAACAAGGTCATGATCAGCCGGACGACGACGACGAATTGAAGCGTGCGCTCAAGGAGTCAGAGAAGGCCCACCAAGAGGAGTTGGCGCGGATCAGTTCTATGAAGTCTGAAGAAGATATCGTGGTCGAGTACGTCAAGAAACAGAGCCTCGCGGAAGCGGCGTTCCGCAACGCGATGAGGAATAACCCCGACACTGGCGCCGAAACGGACGAGGATGAGGAGCTGCTGCGGCAGGCTATGGAAGAAAGCATGAAGACCGGTGATGAGCTGCGACGAGGGGGCGGTGGGGGTCCCTCTGGGCCGCAGTCTTGAGATGCCCAGACCGAGATTGAGAGAGGGGGAATGGGAATTTTGGGCGCATGCATGCATATAAGATACCCCCTTATTCTGTAGCGTTTTATGCCAACATGATACCACGTGACATATGTCTGGGTTTGCAGTATAAACATGTTTCTTAATATTTACTCCCCGTATATGCATGCCTTATTCCCTCGAAATCTGTTGGATCGTATTGCTTACCTATCGAGGTTGGTGGGTAATATGGGCTTTACCTACTTCGCTTTCTCTGCGAAGCGTGACTTTGCACTTGATGAGATGAGATGAATCCATGCTGAGTGTAGAGGTGCTAGTCTCTCTTTTTTTTTTTTTTTTTTTTTTTTTTTCCCTACATACCTGCTGACTTCAAGTATTTCAATATCTAGTTGTGATAATAAGAGTTAGTATGCTTGGTTGGAATACCTGCTTACCTACTTACTTACTATCCAACCCCGTTCTATGATCGCTAAATAGGGGGTACAGGGAATAGACTACCCAGGGGAGAGAGAAATAGGGAGGGAAGTAGGTAAGTTAGCATATTCTCACGACTGTGATGATTGCTTCAGATGGGTGCTTTGCTTTGCTGTCTTGCCTCTATCCGGCTGGCTACGATCATCATGTTGATCGGTTCCAGGGCCCCCGAACCCATCCAGGATAATATTGAAGCAGGGCGATTAGCAGGCCACTTGGTGCCTTGGTCAGAGACTGGGACCTAGCCACAACTAGGGGGCATGCCTTTATTTTCGCATTGTTTTTCTATATATTCAGCTAGTTATCCTTTTCGCTTTTGTATTATTAGCCCCTTTTTTTAGTCACGGTGGCTTTCGGCTACTTCTTGCGAATAGACTCCATTTCTTTTTTCCGAATACTTTCAAAGTGATCTATTTCAACTAATTTTTCAAATCTCTGTAAAGTGGCAGTAGCTAGAACACCAACCCCAATCAAACCCCAACCAAACCCCCGCCTCACAGGGTTCACAACGGAGGCCCTGTCGCGGCTAAGTGGAGTATATATACCGTTAACCCGGCCCAGGGGGGTTAACGGCGACCATGAAACTCGGAGGGTCCTGTACGTGGAATCTTGGCAAGCCGCTGAAAGAATGTGTGTAAAAAGGTGCTGTTAGAATAAACCGACTTCTGTTTAACATGATTAATCAGCTGTTTTTTATTACACACTTGGAAAAGTTCGAAGTTCTCTGGCACGACAAAACAGACCTTATCAACGAATTAATCAGACCAATTATATTGAATAGGATAACTCGCTTAATTCTAATACTACTACAGTCGTAAAGCCGAGCATCAGCAGCACAGTCTTGGCGAAGACGTGGCCGTATGGAAGATGCCCAAGAGGGGGTGACTCACCAGTATCGCCTTTCGCAAGCAGTGACTCCAGCCGAACAAGCTCTCTAAGGTAGACAAACGTATTACTAAAACCATGAGAGAAAAACGTCCTTTCCAAACACAAACAGGCCCCTTCACCACCACCACTGAACCGAACTCGAAGCACCGGTAGGGATAATCGACTACCCCGCTGGGAAGATGTATTAGTATGGGTTGACGCGTTATGCATCTACCAGCAGAATCGGGACGAGCGTGGCCAGCAGGTTCAGCTAATGACTGAGATCTATGCGAAAGCGACCGAAGTTGCTATTTGGCTAGGTCCGTCTGAGAACGATAGTGAGCTCGCCGTGGAGTTCCTACAGGATATCGCGATCGCGAGAGATGACCCCCGAGAGATTGCAGATCTCTTATTCTCTCCGAGTCGGCGACGTGCTGTGAATGCTGTGGTTTGCTTATTCCAGAGGGATTACTGGAAGAGACTTTGGGTTGTTCAAGAGGTCTTCAACGCCAGAGCTATCAAGGTTTATTGCGGCAATTCCTCAGGTCTTCCATGGGGCATCTACAAAAGGGCGGCGTGTGCCTTCCAGCATCATAAGGGAGATTTGGACTTGTACTTCTCCGAGAGCTCTAGGTCACGAGACAGGCGCCAACCAGCGCTGCCGAGCTCTCTCAGCTATTCTCAAGCTCTTGTGTACGAAGGCCCAAACAGTTTTTATGATTTTGGCTCATTGAACGAGCTTGGCGAGGAGGCTCTGCTCAACGTCGTGCGTGCATGTCGACGAAAATTGGCCAGCAAACCTCGCGATAAGATATTTGGGGTCCTGGGGATATTGCCAGATGCTGTACGCAAGGAGTTTCCTGTTGACTATAATTTGTCCCTCAAAGATATCTACACGAACGTCGTGGACTTTCTTCTCTACACCACGGAGCGTCTGGATGTTATCTGCGAATCCATCTATTTTCCAAAACAGACCAGCGTAGCCAAACTGCCCTCATGGGTACCAGATTGGTCGCAGATACCAGACATCACGGCCTTGGGCTACCTCTATAATTTCACTGCGGCTGGCGACACTCTTGCAGAATACCGACTGCTTGACGAGCGCCGGAATTAACTCAAGATATCGGCAATACTTGTCGATACAGTTGGAATTCATGGGGTCGCAGTGAACACCCGTCGCACACTAGCAGACTATTTGATGGCGTTTTTGCACTGGTACGCTATACTCATGGATTATATCAGTCCGGGAAATCTCACATTGCGCGAAAGTATGGAAGAAGCTTTTTGCAGAACATTATGCCTGGGACAAGTGCCTCCAAACATCAAGGACAGGTCGCGACCTTATTCGCCAAGCGAGTGGAAGAGGATATGTTTCCACGTGTTTGCCGCGCAGCTGCACAGCCGCCTGCCGTGGATCACACTGGATGGACAGCTTCAAAAAATACATAGACAACGGCAAAGAAGACGAGTTTAACTTGCGCGAGTTTCTACAAAGTAACTTTGGCTCCCGGATGATGGGTCGCTGTTTCATTTTGACTGAAAGAGATCGCATAGGTATGGGTAGCGGTTTCGTGCTGCCTGACGACATCATCATGATACCTCTTGGCTGTCGAACACCCATCATCATCCGAAAGGAAGGGAACAAGCATGGGAGATTTCGATTTGTCGGTGACGTATACCTGGATGGTTATATGGACGGAAAGGTCATGACACAATTGGAGGCGGGTGAGCGCAAAGTTCAAAAGTTCGTGCTCGTATGAGCATTAAGAATATTAACAAGAGATTATCGTGTTGGGTTGAGTGGTTCAGAACTCCCCGTACGGATCGTTGACACCAGAGCCTGCCTCTCCGAAATAGACTAGATTGCTTGAATTCTAATAGAGGGCTCACAGTCCTGAAAGGGGGAAAGAGTCAGAATTCAATAATAGCCTTGTAGTACCAGTTAGGTATCGCAACAAGGGCTGGATCCAACAGTGGTAACGAGTCTATTACTGGCCTCCGATCGGTCGATGAACACACTCTGATGATCGACTACCTGATCGAGGAGGGTTTCCGAGGGGACCTTAGTCTCGTCCCAGCCAATTTGCTAGGTAATTTCAACCTTGGCGACGCCTGACTCGGGAAATCTAGAACCATCTCGTGGCCCGGTACAATGACGTGCTCGATAATGCTTCGGTGATCGTATTATTGGAGAAAAAGAGGAAGAAAAGACAACAAGGCCCATCAGCAAGCTTATCCAGGGGCTGCTTGAGGTAGTCTGGAAGGATACATATGTATGCAAGATGAACCAGCACCTCGAGATGGACGGAAGGGCTGGGTTGCCATATAGTCTCAAGACATGATGGTTGAAAGGGAAGGTGAAGATGATGAAGAATGGCAAGTTCAGGAAGACACCACCTCGACTAAATATACTTGGACTCATCCATCCTTCAACCCCAGCCCAAGAACGACCAACCCAACCACTCGCCGAAGCCAAACGGCCTGAGATCTCACATATGACATATCCATCTAGCTAATGTAAGAAACCGCATCTCCAACGACAAAGCCGTAAACGACAGACGAAGAAAGCCGCGGAATGCATCAACCAGCAAAGAAAAGGTGGTACCAATTATTCTCATTCTCACACCAGAACCCGCTACCAACCTCTCAAAGCGCAGACAATGTAAATCAAGACAAGGCCCGGGCCTCAACAATTTCAAGCCAGAATATCGCGATCGGACTCGAACGCCGGCAAGCCAATATCGCATGCAGTTCACATCACTAGTAGAGAAACGAGGATGTGATAGATCATCTACCAAATAGTCATCTGCAGGTTCCCCGCTTTGCTGCCATAGAAATGTTGGGAGCAAACAGATTGTCTTTGATATCTGACGTGAGAGGTGGAACCCGGGTTTGGCATATAAAACGAGACGAAGTAGGTAGTCGCGTTAGTCTTGAGTACGTGATACCTAGCGGCGCTGGCGTCTTCAAAATATCATCGACACCAGCACCTAGAGAAGTAAAGATCTGGCTCTGGTACTTAAAATGTGTTACCATGATCCTTCCAGATGAGAACGTGACCTATGAAACCCTCATGAGAATATACAGTCCCAAGGTTATCTATCACTAGGCGGCGCAAGGACGTGAGCTCAACAAAACTAGTCACAGTAGGAATGAATGATAGTTGGTTTCAATCTCATTTCAAATCATTTGACTCAATTCGTTCGTTTCAAACATATAGATCGTACCCCTATTCAGGAAACGTCCAACCGCCCTTCCGTTCTTTGTTCTTCCAAGAGTTGTAGTGGTTGAAATCCCACCGCTATTAATCGGCTCATTGATTGGTAATCAACGTCGCCATCTTAGATTCGTCCCTCTCACTTTGATCGCGTTCGGGGTTCACGGTTGTGGATGGTGAGGCTAGGAATAGGAAGCTCCAACCAAGCCATTACCCCCTGAGGGTTCAGAGTGTGTCTGAGCAATCAAGCTGTATAGGACAACTATGAGTCGTGTGGGTCTACGCTGCAACAAGCGTAGGCAGCCGGCCAGCTCACCGAATGTCATGACGTGAAGGCTTGAAACTTCGATGTCTGCGAGATTCACGCAGTATTTTCAAGTGACGCGAAATGGTATGTAGCTTGGGACTTCATCATTGCGACATTACTAACTGTCACCGGGGAAGTTGTCCCTGCTCCTTTCCTTTAGCTATGTCGGCATCCGCTGAGGGCGATGTCAGTCTCGCATCTGGTAATGTCTCTAAAGGCTGAGGTTTGGTGGAAATCGAATCGCTGCGCTTAACATCTGCACTACCCCGCCGGCCAAGTGCGGCGTCAAACGTGTTCTGTACAGTGGGTGTGTTTGCCTGGCTGCCTCCCCGCTGACCGTGATAGTGCACAACCTGCGGAGCCTGTCCATGTTGGCCCAACAGATGCTGTGGATACGGATCTAGATCTTTGCTTGAAGTTGAAAACGTGGATACTATCGGTTGGTGGTACCCGTTTGATGTACTCGAGGACGGTGTATGTCCGGGTTGTGGAGCAGGCAAGGTCTGGCTACTGTGTTCAGCTTGGGTCGGAGTATCTGCTTCATTAGGTGTCCCAGAGCCATCAGTCGTAGCGACCTGGGCGACCAGACTCGTCATACCACCTTCAATATCACGAAGAAGGCGGACGTATTCCTCTGGGACAAGCCCGCTCTCTTGAGTCTTGGGATCTTCCGCTACAAGCCATCCTTGCCCGTGCCGATACGAAACCCAAATGATCTGGCCCTCAACAAGGGGAAGCTCGTTCTCATTTTCTCGTTCAAAGTCAAACAACGCCACCGCTTTACCATGCATCTCCTCGTCTGGCGAGGTAATAGTAAATTGGTAGTCCCGCGAATATCTTGATTCATCATAGGCGGTGAAGCCAGGCGACGATGCAACGCTCGACGCATCCGATTCGGAGTGAAACTCAGGGTTATTACCGGCGTAGGGCTGAGCCTGCTGGTCCAAAGACCGATACGTGGCGGCCGAGTGCCGAGACTGGTCTGGCGGATACGTGACGAACTCTCCACCAGGGCCGTTAGCCTCTCCGCCCTGGCTCACATAATATCTTTCACTGCCGTCGCCGCTCGTCCCGATGTAGTATCTCGGCTCTGTGTTGAAATGATCGCCGCTCATGATAGAAGATCCCTCAGCGTCCCTCATGGTCCTCGGCTTCCCATGTCCCATTGTTGCCGAGGTGGACTTGTGTTTTCTGTGCCGGGAACTGACGACAGGACTATGTAGATCCTCATCCTCACTCCATGGAGGCCCATCTCCGAAATGAACTGGTGCCAATTCCCCGCTCCTTCCATACCCGCCTTCCACGGTCCATTCCCAGGAGGTCTTGTTCTCCCATGACGCCGGCGGGTCGGACAATCGCCGAGAATCGCCAGCAGGTGTGATGACTCCGGAAGGCGGACGAGAGGGTTCCGGCGCGGGGCCATAGTGCATAGGATTGGCCGGGGGGTAGGCGAAGTCTCGGACGATGGTGTACGATAGGCTGGAATGGAATATGGGGAACAGGTGGGATGTAGGTCGTGACCGCGACGGAATGGAGCCCGTCGAGAATTGGGACAACCTGTTCTTCGATACGTGCGACATCGGGCGAGGAATTGCAGATCGGCGCGAGGGCGGTGACGTGATTAAGGGAGGAAGCGGAGGGTGATTCGGATTCGCGGCGGGAGAATGCGACAGGACTACTACTGGAGGCGACGGCGCCGGAGATGAGCCAGAGGACATGATTGAGGCCATGGAGCGGGAGAGGCCCTGGGGTTTTGGTTTGGGTTATTTGTGGTGTGCGTACCCTGGGTTCGATATCCAAAAGAAGATACGGGATGTTCGTATATACGTCTTCGTATGTGCAACTGAGAAGGTCAATGTACGTACGGTGACGCCGGGGTAGCGAAGCTGGCTGCCGCTCAACAGTCTTGTCCTGCAAGCTGTGTCCCACCGACGTCGACGATGACCTGGTGCCCTGTGGCTGAAAGGACAGGTTGAAGTGGCGGGAGAGTGTGCGTGAGTATATATAGTTCTACGATCAGGGTTCCTCCCGATGGGTCGTCGTGATCAGTCGCGGCTATGTGAAAGATGGTTGCCTAGAGACTCTGAGGTCGTTCGTCGCCCGTGCTAGGGTGATTTTGTCAGCTATACGAAGTACGTCGGGTGTGTAAGGCATACGAGGCACGTGAAGAATAGAGCAACGGGTTAGAGGGAAGCGATACCATGGTAGGCGGACAAGAAGGTGGACAAAGTTGACAAAGTTGACAGGGTTCCTGGAGGGTCTGGTGGGGGTGTAAAACCCTATGGTACGGATCCTGGGCAACCTAAAGAGGCTCTACCAGACCCCGTACCTATACTACAAGTACTTAATTAACCTGTGCCAGCGGGTTGCGTACTATGCCGGTGGATTGTGTACTATTCCGGCGGGTTGTGGAGGTAGGGGACATGACGAGCAGAGAGAGGGACGGAGATGCTTTCTTGCCTTGCCCTGCCTTGCCTGCCTTGCCTGCTTGCTTGCTTGCTTCCTTTGCTTACTTACTTGACAAGAAGAATTCCGTAGAAATCGAGATGGCCAAGGTGAGGTGAGGTGACAGTGAAGGCGAGGATTCGAGGGCAGCGAGCAGGCTAGACTCCTCGGACGTGGCGCTACGGGTCGTCTAGTTAGGTAGCTCGGCCTTTCCTTGGGGTGGGAGACAAAGGGCAAGGAAACAAAAGAAAATAAAAAAACAAACAATTGAAACAATCGTACAGTACCGTCCACAGACGGGGGTGGAGAAGTGCAATGGGGGCTGAGAAAGGATGGGCAAGAAGGGAGGTTTCTGGGGGGAGAAGAAGGCGAGAGAGTGGACCGTCGTCTCGTGATAGGTTAGGTAGGAAGTAGGTGTATGTAAAGGTTCCATGTGTGTGTGCTTGCCGGACGTGCTTGCTGGATGCGTGCTGTTAGGTAGCACGCAGGTAGTACTACAGTAGCAGCCTGTAGAGGTAGGTACATGTAAGGTAGGGAGGTACATGGGTAGATACTTACTTACCACATGATGTATGTGCGGTAGAGGTACGGTGGTAAGTATGCGGTTGAAGAAGCGTCGAGGGAACTGGTGCAAATGCCAAAAGTTACTAAAGGTAGGGTAGGTACACCGCACGCACGGGTGGCCCTGTCCGCCTGGAACAGAAACAGCAACGGTCTTGGCCCGGCCGATTGTGGGGCATTTCTGTCCTCCTCCTCCATGGCATTGGCGCTTGTTTGGTCACAGATTTGGGCACAGAGAAGCAGATTAGCGACAATCTCACTTCGACAGAACAATGAATGCCTACAGCCTATAGGCTACCTTGACCAGTCCTTGCTCAGATGATGCTGTGCAGTGTATCGATAAGACGAGAGTAACCCCTCCGTACATACGAAGCGGGGAATTTTAATCTATCCAAGTGACAACCGAAGGGTTATTGGCTACCTGGTCATACCTACACAATGCTATTAGTTATTAATAGAACACGGTATTCCCCCTACTAATTCGCCCATAGAAGCGGCTCATGAGGGCGTTTCTGCTCCTGCCAGTCCAATCAGATGTTAACACCCTCGCGTGCTCCCTAGAGTACATATGTAGTCAAGGCAAAATGCCCAAAGAATGAGTGAGGATAGATAGGGTAGGGCCGTAGCACAGGTTGCTAGGTTGTGTGCGATCTACTAATCTAATGCGAGCCAATCCACCAAAGTTGCCGAGGAGTAAACAAGCTGATGCTGACCCAGCGGTAGATCATAGGTACATAAATCCTAATGTCAAATCGTATGGGCCGAGATTCTGTAGTGGTATAGAACCTTCCAAGGTTGAGGTAGGTATTGACCAAAAACCCAATCGGTAGGTAACTGGGTCTTTTTAGCCAGGGGCTATGATTGGCGCGCAATGTTTCTTGATATGGTTTTTTTTATTTAATAAGTCATCCATCCACGGTTACGAGTAACGAGACTTGTCCATTTTGGCTCCGTTCCCCTCGGCTTCTGCCTCTCGGGCCTGACGGCTTCACGGCTTGACAGACGGATGATAAATGCAAGACTTGCACGTTGATTAGGTGCTGGCGTGGTCGAGATGGAGATGACATGCAGCTAACACCGCTTTTTCTCATGCAGCAAAGGAAGCCCAAGGACGCACGAACCAACCATTGCTGCATGTCAGCAAATGTGAAACGGCTTCCGCAGGAAAGCCACGTGATAAGCTACCGACTCTTCGTGCGTCAGGTAGGTAGTAGGTATTGTGCTGGCGATCTTTGATTCGGTGGAGAGCATGTAATAGCGTTACAGCGCCTGAGACCAATGGGGGAGAGAGGGCGCGCAGTTGCGCTAACGAGTTGGAGAGATCCACCTCTCAAAATAATTTTAATATTGCCGTAATGTAACGTCACTACGGCCCGTATTGTATCTATTATATTGGGCTTAAACATGCTCTATAGATCTCGAGGATAGATTACTTCTTGCATTTAGTTAGAGATATCATACGCCTATAGGTGCCTTAACTTCACTATCCTTCATATCTTTAATCCAAACGTAGGGTCGGATGTACTGTAGATCTCGGTGCGGAAGTCAATTGGACAATTGGCTCTATTTTTAGCTGCCAATCAGGTAACCTACCTGCTTGGCGGCCGCTTGCGTTGTATCTCATGACATAAGTGTTGCTCGTTAATAGCATAATCCCTTTTAAAAGCTATAGTGGTTTGTACGTTATTGATCATCACAGTCATATGTACTTTCCTTGGGCTTGGAAGTGGGTCGTATGTCATCAAACTTTTCCAAACATTCCTGCTTCCAACTTCTGACCAGCGATAACTTCTCTCGGATTCCTGGCTTAGGTACTCGCGCTTGGCAACATGCGCCTCTGCGACGGGTTCTTGCCTACCTAGGTCCTACTACACTCACCAAACAGCGTCCCTAGACAATAAACAACCAAGGTGCGTACCGTGCATGAGTTCTTGATTTACGCGAAGACTCCCCTTGGTGATGAAATCTTTATTGGAGCTGTCTGATTCCCCATGTTGACACCCAACATATTACCATACGCAAAAATTTCTGAATATCCTCGAGAATTTCTCAATCAATCAATCGCCACTGCATCTCAATACATGCCGCTGACCCTTGACTAGCGATCATCGGGCTTCTTTGTGAGCCTTTGCGATCTATAGTATAAAAAGGAAGTAGTGGTCACCTGCCCATGAACTTCCTCCATCCCGTCAACGAATCCGAAGATATTAGGACTTGGAATTCCTCACAATGGAGGTTTCTAATGGAGAATCCACTGCTCCTGCGGCAACAACGAATGGCGAACAGGAAGATGTAGGAGGGGGGTTCAAATTGAAGTTCTGCACGGTCTGTGCGAGCAATCAGAACAGGTAGGTAGCTGCGACGCTCATTATAGATATGTCATCGCTCTCGATGCAAGCTAATACGGTGTAGATCGATGGAAGCGCACCTACGGCTTGCACAAGCAAACTACCCCGTCATCTCATTCGGGACTGGATCACTCGTTCGCCTGCCTGGCCCTACCATCCATCAACCCAACGTATATCCGTTCAACAAAGTTTCTTATGATACGATGTACAAAGAGCTTGACGGGAAGGATCATCGGTTATACACCGCCAACGGTCTGTTAAATATGCTGGGACGAAATAGACAGGTTAAGTGGGGTCCCGAACGCTGGCAAGACTGGCAGATAGGCATTCCAAGAACCGAGCAAGGAAAAGATCGTGGCCATACCGGCACAGAAGGCGGTGTTGTAGACGTCGTATTTACCTGTGAAGAGAGATGCTGGGATGCCGTCATCGACGATTTACTTAACCGAGGATCACCTTTGAATCGGCCCGTTCACGTAATAAACATCGACATCAAAGATAACCACGAAGAGGCATCTATCGGTGGACAAGGCATATTAGATCTCGCAGACTCATTGAATAAGGCAGCCAGAGAGGAGCGAGACATCATTGGTAATGCCACTTTCGACATGGCCAGCGCCGCCAGCAGGACATCGTTTGATGAACGAGTCCCCGAAATCATCGGGGAGTGGCAGGAAAGGTGGCCGAACCTGCCAGCAACGTGGACGCTGGCTTGGTTTTAACCTGACGTGATGACTTGATGCGTTTTGTTTTTATGATACCAGGAACCAACAGGCGTGTTCCATGTTAATGATATTGCAATTAGGGACAGAAGGAATTTGACGAGAGTCATGACATGAAGATTATAATCCACGGCAGCGTAGCTGGAGACACATGTAACCAACCATTAAGATCTCCTCATAGTCTCTCCACAATAGTTTCCAAGGAAACATGTGATGGCAGAAAAAAAAGCCTCACGAATAGCAACGTCAAAGACAGCTACGACCGCGAGATCTTGGTCAGTCTACAATACTCTCGCATAGTATAGAGTATATTGGTTGCCATGGATTTATTCATGGTTTCACCTAATAAACAGATGGATTTGAATATGGTGTTTGATAGTGAATTGAAATGAAACATGCAGGGTGCCGTTATGATAATATCAGCAGCTCACTTGTGGGCTGCTTGCTCAGAATTAATCCAAGAATGCAACCACGTCAGGAAGATGTTATTATAGAGCTGAAGGAGGCTCAAACGCGACTTGAGACGAAGGCTGCGACGAGGATCATCCCACACATGGATAATGTGGTGGATGGCTAAATAGACATAGATGAAACAAAGATGGTACGCTTTCTTCGGCATTTTACAATAATTGAACGCAAGTTTATATCTCGATAATTATCTATTTAGGAATATAGTGGTGCGCTTTTCGAATTGGTTCGTGTAAGAAGTCCTGTTGTTGTTGGTCATCCAAGTACCTATTGTGGCCAGGTACACAGTACTTACCCGAAGTAGGATCGTGGGTTTAAGGCAGCTAGCCTAACCTATAAGTACCTAAATGAGAAAGAAAAAAAATTGACAAAAAGCCATTGCAGCAAAAACGTGTTCATGATATCTAAACCAGTTCCCGGGCGCTTATTGGTTGAAGATGGGATGGAGTCCAGGTAATACCGATGCCATGGGATTTAGCTAGACTGCCCAGATGCGGGTCTTCCTGGCAGACGGTCTTGGATTAGCAGGTTTTTCTGCTCACGCTTGTATACGCCAACCGTTGCACGAGGGCAAGGGAGGCAGGCAAGTTAGGCCGTAGATAGATGTGACGGAGCACACTGGCGCGCGCGAATTGGGTAGGTAGGGAGTGGGTGGCTTAAGGGAGAGGCCAATAAGAATCGATTGTAACATCACACTGAGGCCGAGATGGTATAAGTGCTTGACGAATGGGCAATCGATATGGGGATTCTGGGTACGCCGTCGCCATGTGAGTAATTACTAGCTACAGGGTATGTATCTGTATCTACTAAGTAGGAACACCAATTGGCTTTGCCTAAATACTTGAAGGGAATGCTGTGTCTTGCCTCTCTGTGGATCTTATCCAGAAAGACACTTAAGGTAAGTTGTTGGGCGATCTATCGAGATATCCTGCCGGCCCATGCTTAGATCGCGGGCTTCATGATGAATACAGTAATGCACATTTGCTCTACTTACTACTTCCCACTGTCAGTTTTCCAATTCAGCGAGCGCGTACTTCGTATCTCATACGGGAACATAACGAAGATAGCTGTGCTGTACTTAACTTAGTCCTACTTAGGTACCTACATCATGTTTGCAATTGATCGATTGATGTACTATTTACAGTATTTTATTTTAGGTATCTCTTAGTCTAAGATTTCACCTTGGGGACTTACCTCTTTACAGGTAGGTGTACACGGTAGCAGCAGCAGAGTAGATAGGAGTGGGGCTGGGGTATGGGGTATCATTTTACCTGAATTACCATTCACAACCTAGTGTCAGAGGAGTGTTATAGGTATGCTGTATAAACGTACTAGACTATTATATATTGAGCAGGAGGATATATGCCCGACCTCATGATAGTTTTGCTTGACGTGTTCTGAATAAATAGAAGACTTGTATTACGTGAGAAACGAGTCGGTCGTAGGTACTTTGTACGCGAGAGTACCTAGTAAAAGCCGCTGTAATTACAAAAGTATACAAATTGCTTTGATAAGATAGATGGGCGCTAGTCGCGTGCACTAAGGGGAATTTCCGGAATAAGTTAGCTTGTGAGAGCGCCCGCAGCTTTCATTGGCCAAAATGCTACCTTGCTACCCCTTTCTCAACTGCCTGCGCTGGTCAACAGGTTGTGAATACCGCCGGCCGGGGTGGCCCCTGACCCACGGTTTCGCGCGTCTTCCGAAGTTGCGCTAGGTACCTCCTACCTGATGCACTTGATCCAATCCATCCATCATCCCGTTCCTCCTGCCTTCCTAGTACCAGCCTTCTTCTTCTTCAGTAACATTGGAATGCATTTTCCCGCCTGGCCTTCTTTTCTTTTGGTGACGAATCGTGCTGCTTCTAATCCCCCAGAGTGACACTAAGATAACCATCTACTACATCCTCTCTCTCTACCTTACGAAGTACCTAGTCTACATAATCGTTTCGAGTGTACGAAGTACTGATTTCGAGGTACATACAGCTAGCTGTACATCCCCTTTTGCTCAGTTACAATTGCCTTGGTACCTGGGCTTCTTTAGAACAACCAAGTACCGCCACTCACTAGTATCACAGCTAACATCCGTCTAATTCTGTCCTTCTTTTTCTTCTCTTTTTTTTTTCTTTTTTGCCCTTCCTTTGGCACGTGGATCTACGAACGGGCTCACAAAGACGAGACAATCCATCACCAACCTCTCCAGCTTTCTCGAGGTTCCCGGCCCCCTCCCGCCTCCCCAGATCGCACTGCATAAGCTCCCTTTCAAGCAGCTGTCTCATCTCACATCATCGTCAACTGGTGGACACCGAAGCGACATTCCTTTCAGGTCAACGTAGTATACCGCCTGGGACGACCATTCTTACTGCTTATGTCACGACGCGTCGGCCTCAATTAAGTGCGCAGGCCAGGAAGCAGTCCACTGAGAAGCAGCCGGTGGTGACTGAAACCAACTCGGTGGATCTATTCAGTAAACATCGGATACCGAGGAGGGCGCTGAAGAGGATTCCACGGTACCGGCAGGGCTGGCCTGGAGACACGAAGCCCCCTTCCTCGCGTGGCGCACAATCCTCCTTGGGTCGTATCACTGTCGACTCCTTTGTTCCGGCCGCACGAACCCACTATCTGGTCTGAGCTACCGACAATCTTCGCCTTTTCTTTCGATCATGAACCCTCGAAATGCGCCGCTCTCACCTGTCTCTATAGGTGGTAGTAGCGAGTGGTCCGGTCCTTCAAAATACCAATCCGAGGCTCTGTATCCCAACAATCGCGGTTTTGCTTCCCCTCCAGATTCCGGAGGCCCAGGCGATATGATGAACGGTTTTCCTGGCGGGCCCAGGAGTGTCGGCGGCCCTTCTCCTCCGCCCTCTGTTGGCCGCTCTAGCACATATGCGCACAGCGAGAGCGGACGGAGCATACGTGAAGAGAACACCGAGCCTATATTAGGAGAGCATTATATCGCACTTAGGAGGTATTTGGCCTCCACGTCAAAGGATGGAAGAGCGAATCCGCCCCCAAACAAGGCCCGGGACAAGCTTCTGAGATTATCGTCTGTCCAGTTTCTCGAATTGTCCACCGACGTCTTCGATGAATTAATGCGACGACAGATAAAGCGGCCACCGCCGGGTGCGCCTCCTAATGCTGGGCCTCCTCCATACCTCCTTCCCGAACCAAATTTCCATCCCAAGCGCAACCAGGCACGCCAAAAGCTTTCGACGCTGGGTTCTCCGAGGTTTCGAGATCTGGCTACCGATGTCTTCTGTGAGCTAGAGAGGCGCATCCCAGCCTTCGTTGCTAGCGTTACGCCACGAAGAAGCACTCCCGGGGTACCGCCTAGCAGGACCGGGACCCCTGTCAACGGCATGGGACTGCCTAGAGGTCCAAATGGTGCTATGCGAAGGCCATCAGACGCAAGCTCCATCCGGTCCGCTGGTCCGCCGCGAATTCCCAATGATTTTTCCGTGCCGCCCTCGCCAGGATTGCCGCCAAACGGCAATTTCGACCGACCACTTCCTAAACAGTTCCAGTCTAACACAATTGTTCCGAACAAGAGCACCATGGTTGAGGAAGACGACGATGGCACTGGCTCCAACGACGACGATAATGAGGCTGTAAGGCCGCCCAGCCAGAATAATAAGACAAATATGCCGAAACCTCCCTCTGAAGTAAGTCTCCTGCACGGCTATGAAATCCTAGTATGCGGAGGACTAACCCACATTAGCTTGATGGGAAGCTCGGCAATTACCAAAAGCAGGTGGAAGAACTCCGTGGGAAAATACAAGGCATGGAAACTGAGATAAAGAGAAGGGACGAAGAACTTTCTACCCTGAAGGATAGCGAACGCTCACGGACCGCGGCGTCAGATTTAGAAAAGAAAGAATGGGACGATATGCGGACGACTTTGGAGGGGAAACTCGCCGATGCTGAAAGCCGGGACGCCTCAATGCGAGAACAAATAGAACGCCTAAGAGACGAGCACGCTACAGAGAGTCGAGCTCTACGAGAGGAGATCGAAGAAGCCCATCGGAGTGGTCACGGTGTAGGCGACTCTGAAATCATGAGAGAAAACGAAGAGCTTCGCATGTCCCTCCAGGAACAGCAGGAAGTAACCGAAGAGGCTCGCCGCGAGGCACGACAATTCCTGGAAGAGATGAGAGCTCTTTCCCAGCAGCACATGCCGTCGTGGGAGAAACAGGCCGAGTTGGAGAGAACAGTGGAGCAGCTCGAGAAGGAAGTCCGCGACTGGAGGAACCGTTATGCGCGCACAAAAACGCAGCTCAGGAACATGCGCGCGTCTTCTATGGGCCTTACAATCGAAACAAATGCAGAAAAGTATATACGAGAAAAGGGCTTCGTGGCCAACAACGGTCTAGTCAGAGACGTACACGTCACCAAATTCCAAATCTCGATTGACGAGCTGTTGCGGCGTGCGCGTACGGACGAACCTGAAGGAGTAATCGACGGTATGAGGGCGGCTATTGTCAATATTCGTCGTATCATCAAAGATATGGAGGAGTCACAGCCTGCAGATGAAGAAGTAGTACGCCAACAGCAGAAGCTCAAGAGCCGTGTATCCGCTACCGCCAACAACCTCATCACAGCCTCCAAGAACTTTGCATCTGCTGCAGGGCTTTCTCCCGTGTCTCTGCTCGATGCAGCTGCCTCGCATCTCGTGGCCGCTCTCGTTGAACTCTTACGGACCGTCAAGATCAGAGCCACACCTGCTACCGAACTCGAAGACGATGATGATGATGGTTCCATTACACCGGTTGAATCTACCGGCTTTTTATCCAACCGAACGACTACTACTCAGCCAGATGCCTATCCACAAGTCGCTGAATCGCCGCTAGTTCCGCCACCTTCGTCCCAGAGTCTGCGTGCGGGAATGCGAGATAGCATTAACTCGTCTACATATAGCCCCTACAACTCGCCCAGGGAATCACTTCGCTCGGGCAAATCTCCCGTTCTCCCAAACGGCCAAATGAATGGACATGGCGGTCTAGCATTCAACGGGCAAACTAAAATTCTTTCGCCAGTCCCGAATGGGTATAACCAGCAAAACGGGCAATTGGAAGATCTAAAGATCTATGTTGAGGACCAGACCGCAATCATGGTTCAGACGATACAAGGTCTCGTAGGGTCTATTCGTGGCGACGCGCCCATTCAAGAGATCAATCAAGAGATTACTTCAATTTCCGAAGTTGTCGGTAGCGTCATAGCTGAGACGGAGGCTAGTGCAAATGCTGGCGAGATGCTCGGCCGCCTATCAGCTTATCGACAACGACTCCTCGAGGCCGGTGATCATGGCAAGAACCTCGCCGCACGCGGCCTCGGCGAGAGCGATCGAGAATGGCGTATGTGGACTCAAACGCTTCCCCCGATAGCTTTCGAGATCGTCCGCGAGACCAAGGATCTGATCCAGCGCATCGATCGCATGATTATGTCGCCTGCCGGAGAGGACTTTTCTTAGAAAGAGCCTGACCGAGCTGGGTTGACCCCATGCTCATATTTTCGTAATTTAAAATTTCAAGCATTCCGAACTTTCTCCAGGACTCGATGAGATACCCATCAGTTGTTACTTTTCGGGGTGGACCCGAGTTAGACACTTTGCCCGCCTCCAAAAGCAAGCTCTTTGCATTATACACTACCGTAGTGGCTTTCGATGCACACCACTATGATTGATCGACGAATACTTTACGCCTATTTTGATTTGGCTGCTGCTTGTTTCGCCGCCCCCATCTCCATCACCAGCAAGCAATCCTACTCGGAGTACCGATATCTTGACAGTCAGCCTATCCAATAGTCTTTGGGTAGTCTAGACTTTCTTGGGTACCCCGCTTTGTTGGAAAAACGAAAAGGAAGCAACAGTGGCATTGGGTGCTTAGGTGGTTTAATTTCTAACACTCAATTCTGTATTTAATAGGTGTCGTGGAGATCTTCTTGCTGGTTGGTCTCCGTCAAAAAACCTAGATACGTGTGCACGACCTTGATGGGGAGAAGAAGAAGACAAGGCACAGGAGAATCAGAGTCGGAATATGACGGATTCGAGGAGGAGGTTTGGCTTCAAACTCACAGTATACAGATGTGTTGGGATGGTTTGGGGGGAGGGGGGCTGCTGTTGTTGTTGTATAAGTGTAAACAATGAGAAAACATTACCACTACTATTTATTGTGCATAAACCTGCTATGTGAGGACTGAATGAGTTGAATTACTTATCCCTTGAAGGGAAATTATGAACCTCCGCCGAGACGCTGAGTATCATGGGAATGGCATTGTGGGTTTGATCTCTCTCTCTCTCTCTGGCTCTGGGAGAGAGAGGCATGTACTTGAGATATCCCATATAGGTGCATACAACTTGATGTTAATTTCGAAAGGGCTTGTGCTAAGACTTTGTCACGACATAAGTTAGGTACTCCAGTATGGTACCTATATTTCTAGCGCTAATTATTTATGATACTTAGTTGATTTTATTTGCACATATGTATGTGATTCTCTGTGTTGGGAGCGGCAGCCTTTTCCTAAGAACAAGTTAGTTGGATGTTCAATGTGGTTTTACCGCTTGCTAGATAGATTAGCTATAGAAGCAAGTCGAAAGGTACAGAGAATATGGGTTTTATTATTGTTATTTGTTGTATACTATTGCTGAAATAGCAGCATACATATACTGTAAACTGCTAGCCATTTAAAAAAACTACTGCGCATAACTAATGTATCAATTCTTCTCAGATCTGGGGCAGTCTAGCACTGCATGCTTAATTTCAGAATTGCTTCGCCAGATGTACCTCCTGCTAGGCTGAGACAGTTCTCGCTACGGCTCTTCCAGCCAGGATCCATGGGTCTAGCCGCTGAGCCATAAGTAAATCCTCCCATGTCCTACTTCTTTCAAAGTGCTCCTGAAGGAGATCCCACCGGTGCCAGCATCCTTCCAATACTAACTTTCTTAAAACCTCCCATGGACGATTGTCACCACGCGCCAACGCTGCTCGTGCGTGTACAAATACTCGGTTGAGGGCATAGGAAGTTAATGCTGGGTAGTCCTCCAGGGTTTGGGAAGCTATTGAACCCGCTACAGAATGCCTGGTTCGATCGGCCTTCTGGTTGGTCCATAGAGATATGGTGTCCTGCTTTTGATCTAATAGCTCTAGATAGTCCCGCGTTCTTCTGTGTCTGACACTGTTGTCAACAAGAACCGTGAGTCCAGTAGCTACAATTACACTATACAAGATGTGTTAGTCGACTCTACATCGGTTCTGTTAACTCTTAAGGGGGGTTGGGAAGGCTTACTTTGCAATGTTTGGATCTTCCAAGCCGATCTCATTGGTTAGCCACATACTGCATGGCGGAACCAAGTGACCAGCTTTTAAATCGTTGTCTTCCCTAGACTCTGCGTCCATTATTGCCATCGATATTTCTCCGTCGCTGTCCCGTGACAAATAGAGCATAACATGATTTCTGTACTCAACTCGCCACTCATACTCAACCTCCCGATAGATAAACCGATACCCTTTTCTTCCTTGGGTAGTATCATACTTTATTTCGATCTCAGTATCACTTTTCATGTCTAATAGAATTGTCCCGCTAGTCCTTGAGTTGTGGGCGTACGAACCCCCTCTCCATGAATAGCTAACCTCATCGCCAGAGTCGTGCCGGTAACGTCGCAGCGAAAATTGTCGTGTAGATAAGTCGAGAATTTCGAAATAAAACAGCTGAATAACTTCGTCTTGCTGTTCAACATTTACAATATGAACTCGCAGGTTCATATCACTATCGGAAGAAAGATTATTATGCTGAATATGTAGACGATTCATGGTCGGGAATAACGCTGGGAACTCTTCAGGCGTAGAGTATCGCAGGTCCTTCGCATCTGCATTGTGATCATGATCTGTTGTGGGGCCCGCCGAAGTTGATAACTTGGGAGAAGTATCGTCAAGGCAGTCCTTCAGGTCTTCGTCATCCGTGTCTTGGAAACGATATTTTCTAGAACGTGACGAAGCCGATGACATGAAGCTTGTGACACTTCTACTGCAACGGTACGAATTCTTCTGTGCGCCATCCACACTGTTCCCTCTACCTCGAGCTCCGTGACGTTTTCTCGCTTCAATCAGTCCGTCAAGCTCTGTGATCCGAATATAAGCGAGGCAAGTGCTCATAATGCAGAGGTGACCTTCAAGGACGAAACGTCTGCCGGCTCCCTTCATAGGATAGTCACTATAAAGAAAGAACTCGGTTACTGTCTCGTGAATGGGCCTCACAACTCGACTATCGCCTATAGTGCTATCGAGAGATCCAGCGCCAGCAAGAAGGGATCCCGAATCATCAGCCGCTGTCATTATGTTAATAACCCCTTGAACTTCAATCAAACCTCGCGACAAATTTCTGATTCTGCGTTCCAGCTGGGCATCCGTCTCAGTATAGTAGTCGGAGTCCTTCCATTCTCTTAGTGAGGCCGGGGGGCTCTCACGTATGAAGGCGAGAATGTGGTGCCACTCACGAATCCGCAGATGGTCGGTCGCCAACACAGCCCACTGAAAGAGCCGCCAGGCTATCTCACTATCTTCTCTTGTTTCTCGGGCCCATACATCTGCCACAATGTCTGCATAAAGGTGTTTAAGTGTTTGAGGAAGAGAACATATATGGTTGAAAATGAACTTGATGTTCTCTCCTCTCTCAAAATATCTCACAATGTCCTCGACGGCTAGAACAGCTCACAAGAAAATCCCATTAGATATTTCGGAAATCCTGGCTAGTAACTGCTCTCGATCCTCGCCCGTAATATTGGCTAATTCGAGTTTTTGATGCACATATTGCCGAATATCAACATCGTTATACGCCTCCATATGGATCTCGATAGAATCCTTAACCGTGATAAAGGGGTATCCTCGCTTTGAGATGCAGACGTCCAGCTGTACTCCTTTCCTGTATGCTCTTCGAGCAAGTTCCGCTAAGAAATAACCCATGTTTTTTATCGCATTGCTTGACTCACATTCATCGATAGCATCGACAAACACGATAGTTCTCTGAGGCGCAAAAGACGAATCTGAGAATATTTTTTCGAGACTGGACTTGAGAATGTTTAGATACGAATTTGGATCCGACGACGCCAGCGATCGTAGATCCGCCTGCGTATACTCTCGGAACACTGTGAGAGAAGCGGGATACTGATTCCCAAGCTGGTACAGGAGAGACCGAAGAATCCCCGTGGCAGAGTGCTGAAGTAGCTGGCCCCTGCGGTCGAAGAAATGGCTTAGAACACAAGCACCCGTATCTGCTTGGAAGCGGGCGCGGGTGTCCTCGAGTACCTTTTTCATCAACGTCGACTTGCCTGAGCCCGGATTCCCTATTATTTGGAGGAGACCATGGTGGGAATGGACGTTAGTTCGCCCTATCCAAGCAGAGAAATCTGTTTCCGGCAACCATTGGCAAGTATTGTCGGTGGGTGCACTGATACAGAGTTGCCGAAACAGCATTCCTGCAAATTTAAGGTGGTCGAGTTTTCCTGCGCATATTTAGTCACCATTCAAATCCCATCATATAACGGTATATCATAGAAATCATAAAAAGAATACCTTGATCCTCGTAGGTAATTTGCTGATTGACTTTTGTGTACACTGCGCGCAGCTCTGCGGCCACCTTCTTATAGTTTGGGTCTTGTGTACCTTCATACCTACACATAGACCTATGGTCACCACCAAGGGTTTCAACTCGCTCACGCGCGTCGCCTAGACAAGATGACTCGTCGGGGACCACCTTACATCACCGACGGAGTCAGTAGCTGTTTGCATAGGTACAAAGTATGAATTGGTGAAGCTGACCTTCACCATTTTAGATTGCCCTAGACGCGTTGGAATCTTAAGTGGTAGGTTCTCCTGGAATGTTTTAACTTGGAAGTTGTACTTCGACCATAGTGAAGAGAAAACGTATTGGCAACGTTGTAGGTCGTCGTTTCTGAGAGAAAGGCTGTCAAGGATGCGCGAATTTGTGTCCATCAATAGCAAATTTGCAGCCTTACGCGCAACTTCGCCCACGCTTGCCGCCTTACTCCCTCTATGTGGTGTTCCCAGAAACATGACACTGGTAGTGCTCTTGAGAATGTCTTCGACGTTCTCAATGTTAGACGTGGAGCATAGCGTCAGGCTCTACAAGACGTATCAGTCAGGTTAACAGTTAACACTGCCTATATCTGAAAAGTTAGATCGGAGCATACCTCTTTGACGACGATTCCGCCCAACGAGTGAGTGACAAACATAACCGGTCTTCCTAGGGGCCGCGCTCGGGACAGCTCATTCACAAAATCCCTGCTATGAGCAAAGATGCTGTTCTTGTTTACCGCTCCTGCGAACTGGTGCTTCACTATGTGTGTATCGTAGCCAAATACAAGAATACGCGCCCTAGGACACTCGTCGGGAAGTAGATCAGCCGGCCAGAAGATGTAAGAACTGCCTCCCTTTCTTGCTGAGACGCCGGCGCGCTTCAATATACCCACTCGCGCGAGAATTTTGCTTGGGAGAGTCTGACGCGGGGTATCGCTAACGGTCTTATCTTTACCGACTTCAGCAGCCCAAGTCTTGAAGGGGTGGCCTTGCAAACCATGAACAAATATAATGCTACACCAGGTCTGTGTTACTCGTTGCATTTTTCATGTTTTAGGGAAATACTGTGACGGTTGGCTTACTCGAGGATTGGTTCTAGGCCCTCTGGCTTGTACACGACAGAAAATCCGGTGGCCGACACTTCAAGTTTGGGGTATCGAAGGGAGCCCGAGCCCGAAGCAATAGCTTCCCCTCCATCGGTATCCCAGGACGTAACAGAGGATTCACTGCTCGTATCTGTTTGCCTTGTCGGATCCATTTGATGACCTCGGATGTTTTAACAAGAAACTTATGCTCAGGTTGTGCCATAAGCCCATGCGCTGAATACCTGCATGCGTTTGCACCCGCCTGCCTACGTTGGGCAGCCTGCCGACGTTGGGCAACCTGCCGACGTTGGGCAGCCCGTTGATGCGGGGTCGTATGCGGCGGTGCAGGGCGGTGCTTATATTTATAAGGATGCTTCTGAGAAAATTTAATTTTGTATGGATTTCTCAGTCAGAAATAAAGCGTTCTGGGAATTGATGTAAATGTGTAATGGCGACGATGCGTTCTTTTTTTTTCAGCTTCATACGCTAAATAGTTCTCGTTACCCGTGGCAGCCTAGGAAAGGTATATTATAGAAAACCCTGGGCTGAAATTTCTTCCCGGGCTTCTTGCCGTTGCAATCACATTGCGATTTTGTCCTTCATCGTCGCATTTAATATATAACCGTACTGATGATCACGTAGTCGTCATTGTGGCGCAAAGGGACTCAGCGCATCGGATACCACAGCTAGCTTATCTCTAGCAAATCGTCTTTACTGTACGATTTTTCTTGCAGACAGTGCTCTTTCTTGGCCAGCTTGGTTCCCATGTAACCTCGGTTGTCTTTCCATATCTGCGACCTCCTGTGCTGTGCGATTTCTCGTAGACCCATCCCCGCCCTTTACCTTCAAAATCGGCACTCGCTTCACCTCTATTCGCTACGTGCGGGTAGCTGCAAATTGATTAAGCCGTGTCGTCACGGAATCGCATGGTCTTATACTAGATAAGCCCATTAATGGAGTCTCTCCATTGCTGGCGATCTTATGTGTCCCGACTATTGCTAATGGGTGAATGGATGTTATACTAACCAGCTATCACCAATACTCGGAAGTGTACGAGATATGGGGAACGATTAGGGCTCATGTACAGAGACTTGTTGACGGACAGAGTTATCAAGCCCTCTTAATCTAAGCCTGACAAGGCGATCGAGCTCGGTAGATCCGTCTGCCCGTACATCTTGCCCATCCATATCAAGAAGCAGTCGATCGATGTACTCGCCTGCTGCGGAAAGGTGGAGGATATGGGCAATAGCGCAGTGAACGGCTAGAAGGCGGGGTGATGGGGGATCGATCGTCCGATGCTCACTCAAGTAGAGGGTCCGTGTAATCGGAAAGGATGGATCTCGTCGAAGAACACGGGGCCAGAACGAATCGATTCGATACGTATGTGGGCCAGAGCAAGGCTCAAAAAAAATTTGGAAGTCGCCGAACAAAGCATGGAGGTCGCCAGTCAGCGTAATGGCATTACGCGGCCGGTCAATATCGGTACCTTCGATCAGGTGTACAACCCCATGGTCAAACATATTCAGGATCGCAAGTGCCGCTTGCTTAGAGGGGCTCTGGAGTGATATGTTAGTATATGTACAAAAGCACTACGGCTGCCGGGGAAAGCATTATAGCTGCCAGACGACGCATACTAGCTCGGATCCTGGGTTGGCCGTCATGAGGGAATGGGGAAGTATATGAGCAACTTCCAATGCGGTAACCAGTTGTTCGTCTTCTCGGAGTAGATTCCCGTCATCATCTAAAGCGTTGTTCCCCTGTTTCCGTATACGGCTTGCGGCTTCGAGTTGGTCGAACTTGCGGGAGATAACACAGCGATGGCGGTCGCGGACGAGACAAGCACCTCGAAGAGCAGACACACGATTTAACGTCCCAGCGAATGGGCTGCCTTCCTGCGCTCTCTTAATAGCCGAATCGTATGCGGGCGACGGTTGCGGGGTCTTTTTCGTTGATGCTTTCACTAAGGAGAAGTCAATTCCAGAGGCTGGAGAAAGAGGCGGGAGAGATAAGAGGGAAGAAGCTTACATGGCAGAAAGAAGTTGTCCATTAGATAGTCAGCAAACCCAAAGAAGGGCGAACGTATTTCCTCTGGGTCATCCTCGGCCTCTTGTTGTTCGTCTTCTATCGACAGCGCCATAGCCAGGAAAAAGGCCCGCAGGAAGTTATCTCGGGACTTGTCGGAGAGGGCATGTTCATAAGTGAGGCGGACAAGCCGGGGGGGACTATATTGAGTGACTGCATCATCATCATTGTTACTATCGGTGTCGAAGTGCCTGACGATGCGATAGAACCTATGCTGGGCGTTGACTCGTTGGCGACTGTCAAGTGGTTGAACCTCAGCCGTAAAGTCAATGACACTCTCGAGGGAGAGCTGATGACGGTGGAGAGGGAGAGGCGACGGATAGGTCATGGCTTTGAGCCAGAGTTGTCTGATGTACACTTCACCAGGAGGCGCGTTATAGAAATACATGTAGGTGGTACGCTACTACCTAAGTACGAAGTTAAGTAGGTACCTCGGGTGGTTGCACCGTTCGACGAGTTACAAACATGCATGTGGGTAAGGTGAGTCACCTCGAAACACTACACTAAGGTGACCTACCTTGGTTACATACTGGTAGGTAGTGTGATGTATACTTAGGTACACGTACCCTTGGCACGCTAACTGCATGGGCTACCACGCAAAAGGCACGGGATTGGAACCCCTGCACAGTCTAGACTGACTACAGGCCTGGCTATCATATCATTTGTAGCAACAGCGAGTGGGATTGATGTTGTAAAGGTTATGGAAGGTCTAGTACAGGAAACTACTTACTGTGAGAGGTATTATATGCACTGTCCACTGCACCTGCCACACTTTAATACATAATCCTGTTACATCTACAAGGCACCGGCTATCTATTCCCACTAGATCACTCCACACGCCTTCGTCAGCTATTTCATACAGCTATCACCTTGAATGCTGACTCGGCTGCAATACATTAAAAGTGGAATAACGGGGCTTTTACATAAATGCATACACTTAATAAAACAATTATCCGAGTAAGATCTACCATTCGGATCGCACCCATTAGTTATATAAGCAGCCCCGTTATTCCACTTTTAATATATTGCAGCCGAGTCAGCATTCAAGGTGATACTAAGACGAGTAATCATATATAAAGCAAGGCTAGCATATAAACATGAATATAAACTACTGCAATGAGAATAACTAATGCATAAACTATGGCAAAGAGGATGGCCTAAGTTATAAACCTCTCTAACAAGAATAGTATAATATCTCATAACCACTGAGTGAATGCCTAGCTAGGCCGAACCAATCGCCCCTAGAGGCCTAGCCGACCAGGCAACGGCACCCCCCAAGCCTCCAACTCTGCAGCGTTGTTGGTCCATTTCGCCATCTCAGTTGTTTTCATCTTGTGTAATTTGGCCGAGGACATGAGCTGCCCATGTGGAACGACGGGTTATCCGTCAACCAAGTTTGGCATCTTAGAAGTTTAGGGAATCCGTGTGATGAAGCTGATCGGCTAGCAAAGATCGGGGATATTGAGAAGATGGCAGGTCGAAGAAGAGACAAGGCGCGGCTATCGCGATTAAATCAGCATAAATCCACTAACCTAGTAGGAGCGTATAGGACAAACTTGAAGAGACTAGCTGTGTAATCGCTAACCAAATTAAAAATTTTGAAAATGAAGTCAAACATTTATTGCTGTTGTTTTTGTTGTTGTTGTTGCTACTGCTATTGATGATAAAGTTAATAGTAATGTTAGTAGTGTTAGTATTGTTATTGATGCTGATTTATGCTGATGCTGATGCTAATGCTAATGCTGTTGAAATTTTTCTATTTTTTTTAAAAAATGCCTTGATTGACAACCCCGAGAAAGAAAGAGAAGAGAAAAGGAAACATGAAATCAATAGTTCAAGATGAAATAGGTTCCCAACGGGGGACTTAATGGTTTGTAATCCTCAGTGGTGAAGATATAAACTACCTAGATAGGTTGATTGATTAATTAATAGTGTTTAACGTCCTATGGGGTATTCTATAGAGTACCCAGACCTTCTATAGGGTACTAAGATATAGCAAGCTGTTCTATTTATATACTAAGGTATAAAGCGGTTGCAAAAGCTAACTTTAAGCCGCAAGGGCGTAGTATTTTGTAACTACGTGTCTACTTCTTTTAGAACTGTTATGCCTTGTGTGTTTAAGTGGCACCTAGAACTAAGTGTAAGTATAAGGTGTTAAGCGTAAGGTGTATGCTTTACCTTAGAGGAAGCGGTAGTAGGCGTAGGTGGTACGCAAATTTAATAGTTGTACGCAGGTAGGAAAAGCAGGGCATATTTTTAACGTTAAAGCGTAGGTAGGGCGCGGTCTTATCGTTTAAGGCGCGATTAATAGCGCAAATAAGCTTGGTTGTCGCCTACTATTCCAGGCTCTAGTAGGCGGCGGCTTATCTATCGGGAGGCAGTTTAACCACTTGCCTAGGTGGTGCTGTATCTCTCTAATACACTTTTGCAAGTAGACGACGGATTGGTGGGAGGCACAGCTTACAAGCCAAAATAAGAGCAGCTACTACCTAGAGGCGGCAATCATGGCATGTGAAAAAGCAAAGCCGAGACAGAAAGCATGGGTCATGTCAACAAGATTGTTTGGAAGCCATCGTGAAGGCAATTAGTGACTTTGTCGGAAGTGACCTACAAACTGCGGAGAAGCCCTCCCGTATACGTGAAGACAAGCCGAAGGCTGCCGAACTCATACTTCCACCCACGGCGATAATAAAAGCTACTTAGGGAAATAATTAACCAGGGTGCAATGACGTCATATTCAACGTGATAATTGTATTGTCTCTCGGTCTATGTGTTTTAAATCGCTAAGTCAGTGAGGATCTCTACTTAGTCATGCTCTTTTTTTCTCATCAAGCCACAACAAGGTGGCCTACAGTCCCCCGCCCTCCCCCAGACACACTCAGTCCACCTTATTCAGGTCCACTCCAACATCTATAAGATTTTCTTCTGATTGAGTTATACCCTGAAAGCTTTGCGGGTGTGACGACTCAGAGACAACCCTCTCATTTGCGCCCTTATCAAGATCATCCTTCGTACCATCTTCCTTTTCCTTTCGCGGCCAAGGCCAAAGTCCCTCCATGGGCATTCTGTCGTAGATGATGTTGAAACCAATCACAGGACTCTCAACCGCATTAAAATATTTGTCGCGGAATGTGTATGCTCGATATTCGTAAATTAGCTCCTCGCGCTGATTCATGGCCCATGCAGATCTGATAACCTCTCGTGACAAACGGCTTAGGTTGAAGTTGTATAAAGTGTGAGGATTCAATGCCCTCACTTCCATAGAGGCAATCCAACGCCGTGGTTGATGAGTGTCTGCGAGGAAGTACCATCTTGTAACCGTGGATGTTCGAGAGCTTTGATTTGAGCTTTTATTTTCGCCCTCGATATAACCTTCTTCTTTGATGACATTGCAAGCGTCCAGGTGGAAGCCTTCGCGCATCAAGCGAGGAACATCAGAACATTTAACCATGAGACAGGCTATCCAGTCTTGACGTGTGAGATTCCAGAGTCTAGACGTATCTGGACAGAATTTGAAAAAAATCGAAGGCCGTTGTTTATCTTCTTCATAGAAACGCCCGCCGGTTGCCGGCCCTGGCTCCGATGGATGGCGATAAATAGCTTTGTTAGTGTATGGGGGTGTTGGAGTTAGGCTGTTCAGCTCTCCCCGAATTGGTGGGACTGCCATGTCGAGAATAGAGGAAGCGAGGCAAGATCTCTGAATATATCCGTGTTCGGCGGTGAGCGAAGTTGTATAAACGTTCCTGGGTTTGTTTGGCAATGAGACAGGATTAATGTTGATCGACATTTGCGAGCAAACTCCTCGGACTTAAGTACCTAGATTAAACCTTCGGAGAAAATAAAAATAGACTTACGGAAATTGACACAAACTTTGTGGTGTGTGTTGCATAGGATTCATAGGTGTAATTAGTCGGTACTGAAGTTAGTCTGCACCTAATAAGTAGGTACTTTAGGTTAAAGTATATATTAATAAAGTAGCGGATGTATGTATGGATGTGACATTGAGTTCGTTAATATTTACATCTGAAAAGAACTCTCTCTGGCTAGCTGCTTATCGCGGAATAAGATTACAACACGAAGCCGGTACACTAGGTAAAAGCAGAATGTAGTCAAGTCGGACACTACCATTTGCAGTTACTCATATAGTACCGTGGCACTGCCTATAATACAATCTCATCCTACCGTTAGAGTTTCAGAAGCTGATGTCGCCTATAGCCCAACTCAGCTTCTATATGACTCCGTATGATAAAAGCTTCCTTTATTAAACACCATGTAGGATAGTAGTCTAGCTAGCCGTGCAAGAGATGCTCCTAACGGAAGATAGTTAGGGATAAGCTCCCTATACTTTAATAAATAGTGATAGTCGCAAGTGCTAAGTCACTGAACCAAAGCAATTTATTTGCTAAGAGCTTTATTGTATAAGGAAACAAAGTCATAGCACATAAAATTCCGTCTTCCAAGTAGTGATGTCTTGCGTTGGTGCTGGTGGTTAATTGTATTTCCATTGAGAAACATAAGCAGGAGCTTATTGTATTGCTATAATGAACTCTGAACACGCCAATTTGAATTATATCATACCCGCCATTCGATTTCGAGAATGGCCAGGTTGGACCCTGGAGGTTGCGTTACCCCCTTCAGCTGAAACCTGTCGTCCGCTTGGCTGAGCAACTGATTCCATTCACTCAAGTTCCGTTCCTTCGCATTTCCAATTTCTAACATTGTTACATCCATCGCTCTGTCATTTGTAGATATGTCAGCAATATCAGGTTCAGTTGAATGGTCACGCCGTAGCAGAACGCACCTTAGTTTTCTGTCGATCGAATTGGGTAGGACCAAAGGAGGTGGCATCACGAAGTCCATGATCAAAACTCGAGCACCTGGCTTGAGCGCCGGTACTAACGAGTTCAATATCTGAACGCAATGCTTGTCTGGCCAGTTGTGCAGTACCCAGCGGTACAGGTAAACATCGGCGTTTTTGATGGGCTGCTCTTTGAAGAAGTCGTGTGCCATGAACTTAACATTTAATCCCGGCTGTTCCTTGGATATCGCGACAACCTCAGGCAACTCCTGTACAATTAACCGAATGTCGGGATACTTGTGGGCAATGGCAAAAGCAGCGTCGCCTTCAGACCCGCCCACATCAACGACAGTTCCGGCACCGATTTGACTCCAGGCATAGCCCCCTGTCAAGTGGCGCAAGGAGTAGCCATCGCCGGTTGTGAAGAAGCTCATTGCACCCCCGAATCGGCGAGCCCGCTCAGGGTCTTTGGACAACTCAGCATAAAACGAATCGGTCGTGTTATTTGCGAGGGTAAATCCCTGGGCGGAAGGTAGTTGTCAATTCAGCGCCACCAAGAAGACTTTAAACCCGCCTACTCACAGTTTGATTTGGCTCCTCAGCGAGTGGCCACTTTTCCAACGCATCCACGACCCTTTCCGCAGACGGCCACATGTCATTCACACTAGAGCTGACCCAGTCCGCCATGTTCGGGTCATCTGCGATCTGTCTAGAAGCAGCGGAATGCGAGACGGCCCCCGGACGCAGCTCGCGAAAAACGCGATGCGCAATCCCAAGGCGAAGAATGCGACAGAGAGCTGCCTCGTCGACACCGATCTTGGCGGCCAGGTCCCCAAACGTGATTTCTCCGTCTACTGGAACTTGCTTGGCAATATCGAAGCGGGAAATAAACTTGAGGTAGACCAACTAGTTGTGCTACATCGAAGATCAGCTTAATTCGATGAGAATGCGTGTGTGACCGGTTTATGGCATCGCACATGGTGGTTGAAAAGCATATCCCTCGGTCCCTGCAGAAGGTCATTTAGCTCCTGGGTAGCCTCGAGCGCAGCGACGCGTAGCTTCTCCAGATCAGGTGGCAATCCTAGATCAGTAGGTCCATCAGGCTCGAACGAAGGGTATGGCAGGGCATGCCGTGCAAGGTAGTCATCAACTTGTTGAGTACATGATGCTACAGTGCTCGCCAATTGAGCGATGCGACTCTGCTGTGCCGACATCGCGGTTCCTCGAAAGTTTATACAGACTGGCCCGCGGGGTACAGATATGTGTAGAGTCAAATCAGTCAGGATTGAACTTTATATTGTGTCTTGAGTGTCTCGAGTATGCGTTGATGCCATCCCTAGCGTGTTCCTCCCGAGCAAGAGAAAGAAATTCCGGTAGTTGGCGAAGAGGCCTACGCTAAAATAGAACACTTTGCCGACAAAGCCATCACCATTTTAATTCGTTAAAATCTAGTTTAATTGTAGATCTCTGAAAGATGCCTCCTTTATTAAGGACTTTTGGAGTTTTAATGGCTTTAAGTGACATGTTAGCTCCAAGGTTTAAATACAGTATAAACATGGTATAATTAATTGTTTAAACAAACCTCTAACTTAGGTAGACTAATAGGAAGCTTTAAAATAACTAACAGGAGGACTACAAGGAAGTATAGAATTTTAAGAGATATCTAAAGCAATTCTCTTAAGCTTTGTCCTATAATTCTAAGCATAAAACTCTCTATTAAAAGAAAACGTAGAACTTAAGCGGCAACAACCTGTCGATAAAGTAACTATATCGATCTTGTGACACTGTGTGGGTAGAATAAGCTGACCTTTCGTCATACTGTAGGGCGTAACTAGCTGTGCTAGCGCGTTTGTTGATCGAGTCTTCTTTGATGCCTGTCATAGCTGGGTGTCGCGCGACATACAGAAGATATGTTGTATAACATTAGCAGACGGTTACCGTCGGTCCACGACTTATTATTCTCGTTCGGCCGGCTAGATGAGTCAACGAACAAGTCGACGAGCTCCTTCTCCGCGCCACGAGATCTGACGTCAACGCGCCAAGTCCATCAACGGTGCTCCCGACACCCAATATCGATTATTGAGAAGACGCCGGACGTTGAGCTAGAGTTTGTTGGTCTATGGACTGGCGTGTAGAGGCTTTTAATAAGTTGTATACTTGGCCTCTGTGGAATCTCGTGCTGCGGCGATGGTGCTTGGTCCGAGTGCGTCTGATGGGGTCAACTGTAGCCGCCTTCTACTTTTAACACGGCGACTGAGTTGGGCAACATCGACGTCCCCTCTAGCTCGGCTGGTTGTGCTCGAATCATGGCGGGGTTTGAATACAGCTCACCGATGTGGTCGCCGAACGGAACGCCTTGGTACCCGATGACGTTCGCTCAGGTTGGCTAGCTTGTAGGCTAAGTTAGCGCCAATCCTACGCGCTCGCCTTTAGAATCCCACCACTTCGTATGTGTTCGAGGGAAGAGGTGAGGCAATACCATCGGGCGGCATTGGCTTCATCACCGGCTACATCCTCTATACGTCCGCCACTGCGCGACCTACACTGCGCATATGCCTTTCAAGTGCGAGTGCGATATGATCCTGACACTCAAGCGTTTGTGTCAGTACTGCATGAGCAACATCCGCATCAAGCTCCTGAAGTTTTCAGTAGAACCCTTCGACATGATCTCCTCGACGGCCTCGGGCGTTACCCTTGGGAACCCCGAACACTGGGTTACATGCTGGCAGAGAATTCGACAAACCGTGGGCATGCCGATTACACTCTCTACCGAGCAGCATGACCGTTATGGCTTGGTCAACCTCCTGCTCTATGTCAACGACTTGGGCTGCTGTACAGAGAGCACGCGCGCGCTCGTCGGCAACCGGTCCGGGGTGTATCCGATTACCCTGCGAATGCCGTCACTCCCTCGCGGCCGTTTGCTAAGAACGTCAACACCGGGGACGGAAATGACGGTCCCCTAAATCGATCGAGATCGACGTTTGATATGGATATGCGGGAATACCCGTCCGCTATGTAATGCTCTGGGTTCGAGAGCCGGTCTCTAGCCGCATTCTCTGTCATCTCAATCCCGAAGAATCTGTTGATCGGGGCGGATTCTCCAATGCACGTCTTTTCGCAGACCATGATCCGGAAAGCTTTCGCTGCTGTTTTTTGTCATCGTTGAGATTTATGCTGGTCTATTGATGTGGGTAGGGGAAGTATGACCGCTTTGGATACCTGGAGATACTCTATGCTGTACACTTCTAGGTACAGTTCGTTGATGATATGATGAGAGAACTCGGTGAACAATTAATTACCTACTCATGAAGCAAGTGTAACGAATTTGTAGGCTAGGTTGGTAAATATGTTTACCAAAATGCCTAGTGGAAGTTGTTGAAGGAGAAAGTAAAATTGATATGCCAGTACTAGTTACGGGTGCTAACGGAGGATGGTTATTATTATTCAAGTACCTATTAACTCCGTACCTAGGCTAGTCATTAATACCGGCCCGCTTGCGAGTGTGCATAGGCTAGGGACCGAAGTTGCCCGACATAATTTTCTGCGCTTGGTAATGTATACTAAGTGATAGGTAAATGATGGGTGAACATTTGGCTAATACAAAGTTCTGCTCGCAGATGCAGACCCCCAGGTCAGAATTGAGCCGCAAGAATTGGGTCTGACGTTGATTGAATGATTACTTAGAGTGACACTCGGAAGGATTCGCTTACCTAAGAAAGAAACCTCCTGTCCTTGCTAATACCTACCCTCTACCTAGGGACGACTGTAGTGCGAGAGTTAGACAGCTCTAATAAAAACCCACAGAGGGTATTACACTCCGAGTCACCTATTTCACCCATCTCCCCGCTTTACTAATTTCGCCAGTTCATTATCTGGAGCTGTAGTCTGGAACTAGGTTTGATCCAGTTGTAAGTCATGAAACATGAAACTGTAAGCTTTGCGTTATCATACGTACTAAGCCGCATAAAGACGATCCTGCTTGCTAGAGTGAAGCAGTTGTCCCATTTGCTTTGTCTTTTACTTGGTAACGACAGCCGGGCCACGGCATCTCTCTAGACCGTCTTACTAGCATCACGGGCTTATCCCAAGAGTGGGCTGTGCTAACAAGCCCATGGGCCGGCATATCGAAACTAGTGTGTCCACTTGGGCCAAGTCAGACACCAGCCTAGGCAGTCTCTCTCTCGCTTAGGTCTGCCTTGCAGAAGATGCGTGATTGGATGCTCAGTAGACTTTCTAGAAGAACACGCCGAGCCTGTATTCTAGTGTAGTACAAACTGGGGCTATTCAGTTAGGTAGTAGCAGTGTACACTACTTCTATTATGGGTGTGTTGTTATGATAAATTCAATTTCAAGTTGGATCCTTAAGTATTGACTTAAAGTAGGTATTATGTATGTACTCAACTAGCAACGACACGAGATACTCAAGCAAACGACCCTGTTAACACAAAAGGTACCGGCATACCTAGTGTAATGTGCACAGAGACCCATGACCGTCTTGCCGACGGCAGCAATACTTATTGGGTGTGTTTCAGCGACTCGCATGGATAGTGTACTGTATTCTATAAAAATAGCACCAGGAGATGATGGCGCGCTCTCGCTGCATAAGTGTAATTTATAACCCCAGTCAATCTTACAATGCATGATTTGGGGGCGTATATAATCTGTGTGGTTCTTCCTTGATACCAAGAATTCTGTGGCAGCATACACCAATATACCCTTGTATTTTGTTTGCCTAGTGGATTTAGCTGGCTGCGGCTGAGAGTGGCAAGCGCAACAATGTGGTGCAGATCACAGAGGAATGTGACTTAGGTAATTGACACTAACGTACTTGGCACTTTGGGCACTTTGGGCACTTTTGTATTTCGAAAGTTGCCTACCAATACTCGGCATTACTAGGCGCCCAACTTGAGAACTACGCTCTTGTCAGTAGGCACTACAAGTACTTCATGTTCTGAGCAAAGTCTCAATCGGACAAGTCCAAGGCCGAGTCCAAGGGTCAAGATAACTTCCCAATGTCTTAGTTTTCAGACACTTGGCACGTGGTAGGGATAGAGATGAGACGGAGTACCATGTCCGTTAATCACTCGGTACTCATTAGCTAACATTGTATCTCAGCTCGGTGGGGAATCGGGATACCTACCAGGTGGTGTAGGTGGTGAACTCCTCATTATGTGACTGTCTAGGATAGATACACTAGCTAGTAGCTACCCACCAGTATGCCTCGCCAAGCGACTTGGCACCATATGGTAGGTAGGGCGTGATGAGGTCTGGAGAAGGTCGTGCGTGTCGCTAGCCTGCCGGACCATCAGCCTGTCCGTAAATAGGTAGGCATCCAAATATTCATATGAAGCTCGAATCTCCTACGCTTGATCCTCTTGTCGAGTCTCACTGACCTTGTTCCCTCGCTTCTCGCTCCTTTCTTATAGTGTATTGCTCACTCACGCTCGGTGGCCTACTCTCAGCTTCAAGCCTTCTTCGTCGGTAAATCCTCTCTCATACTTGAAAGATGTCGTCGAACTACATCACCGAACGTCCAGCGGGGAGAGAGCACATCCCTCTCTACCCCAAGGGCTTCGTTGCCGTCCGTATCATCCAGTTGGTTCTTGGAATCATCTGTCTGGGCTTAACTGCCTACACCGTGGCCGTCCTGCCCATAACGGGCGCGGCTTTGATGCTGTTCACTGTATGTACCCAAGATAAATCTCATTCTTACGCGGTTGGCTAATTCAGATACGTATTCGTAGGCTGTTATAACTCTCATTAGCAGCATATACATCCTCGTTGCCCATTTCGGCCCTCCGCGGGCGTACAACTATTGGGCAATCCTTGGCTTGGACATCTTCCATGTCGTCTTTTGGCTTATATCCTTCGCCCTCCTCGCCTCTCAGGCTGCTCTTCTCTTTGCCTACAGTGGCTACTACGGCTATTACTATGGGTTCGCGGTATTTGGTTCGGTTGCAGCCGCCGCAGCCGGTCTTGGTGGCGTTCAATGGTAGGAGAATGACCCCTATTGTCTTTGTCTTATCTTATACTAACATAGGCTAGGGTCGTCTACATCGTTGCTCTCGTCCTACATAGCATTGCATTTCATCGCCATCGAAAGGCTGGCCTTCATGCCATGCCGGGCAAATCTGCCAGTGCCCCGGCTGTAGCAGGCGCCCCAGTCGAGGCTGAAAAGATAGTGGTGCAGCCGCAGCAGCAGCAGCCTGAGACATACTATCCTCCTCAACAACTTCCCCAAGCAGCCTATCCGCAACAGCCCTATCAACAACAGGAACAGCAACAACCTTACCAACAGCAGCCTTATCAGCAACAGCCTCCTCAACAATAAGAGATTCAAAGGGCATATTAAACTAGGGCCTTTGATAATGGTAGAAAATTGATGGTAACGAAGCCTGCTTTGATGATGGACGGCTTGTTTTGCACACAAAGCCCCGGTTGAGTCTGAGACAAGTCTACTGATGATTGGGGTTTGAGCTGTGGTAGTTCCTCGACTCACAATTGATGAAGCAATTGGATCGCTCAAGTAGGCCACGAGTTTGCAGGGTCTCATATCAAAATTATAATACAACTTATCTTCTTCAGCTCTTGGTCCACCGAATTCCTTGCGGCCATGTGAGCGGCAAGCTGGAGTCTGCAATAGATTGTGTGCTTTGTTCGCCCTTGTTCCGACCTCTGGCATGCCGCCAGGATTGACACATTAGCCCGAAAGCGGTAGACAAGCACGGAAACGGTCGACAGTAGACAAACCGAATGTAGGTTGCGCCCAAGCGTAGAAGCCGGTCTTTCTTTATCACGCGCCTCTTTATGCCTCGCATCATCGTCAAAGGTTCTGAATTTCTTTCAATGCCATGCTTTCTCAAAAAAACTGAACCAGCTAATTAACCAGCGCCTGGGGTTATATTTTCAATTCGCCCAACTTTGCTTGCATATGTCAGGATTCAGGAACCCGAGACAAGGGCCCAATTGGATACTATCACGACAAAACAACTGACATCAACATCGGAGCACCATGCCTACTCCTAGAACTGCTAGAACTCCCAGAACGCCGGATGAAACGACGCTACCACCGGTAGAGGCCGAAAGAATCCCCACTGAAACCAGGCGTCCTCCTCGGCAGTTCGCCTATTCGTTCCTGGAGGGCCTCAAGTACGTCGCCGGGACCGATCAAAACCTGATATGGGGGCCATACTACGAGCGGTTCCGAGCCGCCCAGAAGGAGAGGAGGGGCTGGACGCCCTGGAGTTTGGAGGCGATATGGGATGGTATTCCGGCGGCTTCGCAGACGAGACCCGGCAGGCTGGCCCGGTATTACAACTGGCTCACGGGCCAGGATCCCGCCCCCACCCTCACGGCGACGGCCCGCGTGCGGAGCACGGCCGATGACCAGAGGAGCGGTGGGCCGAAGTCGCCTCAATCGTTCGATTTCTGGCAGCAGGCCGTCAGCATGGACGACCGGAGCCCCTCGCAGGTCGACTTCACGCAGTGGCACGGGCGCGTGAGGCACCCGGTCGACTACGACGACAAGTTCTACGCCGACAATTACAAGGCCCTGTACGACCGGCTGTGCGACTTCTGCGAGACGTGGTTCGGGGGCGCGATCTATCTCGAGGACTACCGGGACTACGGCGACAATAACGTCTCGCCCTGGGAGGTGCCCATGACGGAACAGTTCATACAGTACGCGAGCATGGTCGCGCACGAGGACGGCGGCTACGTCAACTGGAAGGACATCCTCAGCGACCCCGCGCACCGCAAGTGGCTGTGCGTCGGCATCTTTGCGCAGATCATTGAGAGGAAGATCTTCAACCAGCTGCTATTCGGTGCCGGCCCCGTGATCCAGGCCGAACTGGATCGACAGGACGCGTCTTGGCTGCTCTCGGAAGGTAAGCTCGTCTGACGGTCCCCAACACAACACAACGGAGATATCTACTTCCCCCTCCCCCCCCTTTTTTTTTCCTTTCGACCCGAGTTAACCTGATTGACAATTTCGCTAACCCACGCCACAGGATTCATCCGCAAGGAAGGCCGTCGCCAGATCGCGCGCCTGTCGCTCGAGCGTGGTCTCGTCCCCGAGAATTTCTGGGACGCCGTGGACGACCTGGCGGGGCAGACGGTGCTCGTGTTCCAGCCGCTCTTCATGCTGATGGCGTTGGGCGGGCGGCGCACCGTGGGCCACGACGGGCCCATCTTCTGGCAGGAGGTGCACACGATCCTCGCCATGGCCGGGTACTTCCAGGTGTGCATGTCCGTCTCGCCCAGCATCTTCCACGTGCTGTCGGCGTCGCCGGGCGCGCGGTTCCAGTGGGGCGAGGAGGCGCACGCCGACGAGAGCATCTACGAGGACTCCAAGGCCTTCCACGGGAGCCACAACGCGCGCTGGGGCGTCCTGGCGAAGCACAGCGCCGCCAACGCCGGCGACAGGGTGAACAGGCTGCTGAGGAAGATCGAGGACCCGTCGGGCTACATGCCGCTGCCGCGCAGCGACAACGAGTACCGCTCCATGGACCACCAGCGGCGGCGCGGCGGCAAGGTCATGTACGCCGTCTTCCCCAAGCTGACGCGGTACACGGCCGAGAACGTGGGCCATATCTTCCCAGGCGAGAAGCCGGCCACCTCGCAGGCGCTCCGCGAGGAGGGCGAGGGCATGCGCATCAAGATCCTCTCCAAGTGCATGGTCGTGTACTACCAGGGTCTCATGCACTCGCCCGCCGACCAGACGGACGGTGTGCCCCTCGACGCCCACCTCCAAAAGATCGCACGGGCGCGCCTGACCTGGGGCGTCCTCCCGTACTTCCAGCACTACTGGGACGCCGACGGCACCGCCGCGAGCTGGCTGCGCTGGCCGCTGTGGCCCGACAACACCGACATCTTCTGGCTCTTCTGGCTGCTCTCCGTCGTCCTCAATGCCGCCCTCCGGTGGTGGTACGGGCCTCTCCCCCCCCTCGAGGAACGCAGTCTGTACGCTACCCTGCTCCTCAGACCTTTCGTCTTCCACCTCTTCGACGCCGTCGGGTACCTCGCCATCAGGGCGCTCGGCCCGGCCTTCGTGCAGGGTCACTACGTGTACTGGCAGATGCAAGGCCTGTTCATGGCTGGTAATCTGCTTATCTCCGTCCTCGACCTATTAAGGGACAACAACTTTCAGCTTTTTGGCTACTTCGCCGCGCCGTTGATCTGGTTGGACCAGGCCCTCTTCGACACGTTTCCCAAGCTCGCTGTGGCAGTGGCGGATATCCTAAGAGACGAGGGCGCCAGTAGCCTTATGAGTCGCACGATCACCGCACTTACAGCAGTCAATGGGACCGCTGGAAACTAGATCTGCCTTAGAGATGACCTACATAGCGGTCTCAAATCACGGCGCCGGGAGGAGTTGCTAAGAGATAAACGGTGTCCAGCGTCAGGTCGGAGACTGCTTGATGTGAAGGTGTAGAGTAGTGGTACGAAATATGTCATCGGCCAACGATGTGTGATCTTTGATCTGGCTCGAATCCTAAGGTTCCTGTAGTCTACTTGTTTATTTGTTTATTCTCTTTTTTTGGTTTGTTTTTCGTCTGCGGCAATTCATTAAAAGTCTAACAACTTATGCCAAATTTTATATTCAGCTTCAATAAAAGACTAGTTATCCAATAGACCAAACTGAAAGCAATTCCACGGCCTTTTTTTTTGTTGATAAATGGGACTATATAGCCTACCAATTCTTGTTGCGCAGGATGAAGTCGACCTCGGCGTCGGCATATTCAAGGATATGCTCGGGCTTGTAAAGAGGCTTCCAACCCAGCTCCTTTGATCCACGCTCCGCGGTGAAGGTGCATCTGCCGCAATGAGTTAGCATCCGTCACATCCCGTACGCAACACGACAAGGGGTCACAACTTACTTTCCTCCTAGCATGAGCGGCACTAGAGCCGCAGGGCATCCCAGCCCCTGGCCCATGGCTTCGAGCTCATCGTCATTCGCCTTGACAACCGTATCATCGGTAATGACGCCGCGCTTTAGCAGCGCTGTCGCCATGGCAGCGTATAGGTCGTCCCACTGTCGGATTTCACCGTAAGCCCATCTTGAAGACCATTTCTCCTTTTTGGGGGAATTGAGACTTACCGCGACACTTCCCGCTGATGCAAGATAGTAACCGTTTTTTCCGTGACTGGCATTCTCGCCCTTCAATATCTTGCGCAAGAGTTCTATATACATGCTTGTGTTGTCACGGACATGGCATACGGGCCAGGTCTGATCTCGTTAGCGCTTCGCGAGTAAGGGCATCAGAAAAGTCCTTGCTCACCGGCCTGCCGGTGTCAACGTTGTATACGCGCTTCGCCGCTTCTGCGGCGCGCACGATGGCAACCGTCTGGATCGAGGTGCGGTTGCCGAAACCTTCGCCCTCGCCATCTGTGATGCTCAGCATCAGCAATTTTCCCTGGTCATGAAATTAACAACGCAGCGGCTCGTCGGGCGCTTACACACGATGCAGGGTACGAAGATATAGCTGCGAATGCCATATTTGGCAGCCTCTTCGATCACAAAACTGTTGGCACCCACAGCCTGTGGGGAAGTTAGTTGCAGACAAGGACAAATGTCCGAGATGAAGACCGACCTCTTGAATTGCAGGGATAGGAGCTTTCTGCGCCTTTTGGATTTCATACAGGTTCGGATCGCTGTCAAGTAGCGGCTTGTCCGTGGGGGCGCCTGCATGAGACGAGAATATCTTGCCGCCGGTGGTCTAATTCTCCCGGTACTCACTATTAGGGAACCGGGCTATTTACCGCCCTCGATCAAGGCTTTGAGATACGCACATGTAAGAAGTGGACGTCGCGCCCCGTGTTCTTCTGTACCTCGGCCATGGCCTTGATGAAGTATGACTGAGAGACGTGAGGCCAAGGCGCAATCAAATGATACACAATGGTGATGTTGTTATCTATCACGGCCGCCCGGACCTCGCCTTCGTTGTAAGCATCGAAGATGAGAGGCTCGGCGCCATATTCCTTGACGGCATCGGCTTGCTCGGGCGTGCGTACAAGGGCGAACAGCTTATTGTAGGCGGGCAGACTTGCCTCCTTCCATCTCGCGAGCACTACGACGTCAGAGATGAGTATTTATCATTATAATCGAGATAGGTAACTATTTGGGCGGCATGCTGAGGTTGAAGACTCTAAAAAGAGTACTCACGAGAGCCGCCGAGGTAGCCAGAGCCTCCGGTGATGAGGATATTATGCGACATGACGACTGTGAGGCCTGATTAAGGATAGAAGCTTGATGACAGAGGTGTTCTCGATTAAGAAAGATGGTTCGCGGTGATTGGTTGAAGCTATACGATGGTAAACCCCGGAAGACTAGGGTTTACTTATACCCAATTCTCCGGGCGAGCGGGAGAGGTGGGCCCGGTCGGAAATCATTGGGGAATCAATCGCCCGGACTTACTAATTGCTATAACTTGTATTTTCGGATGAATTCATAGTCCTCTCACATAGAGTGACGGATAGATTCATTTACATGCCCAGAGAGCGACGGATGGAATTCTGGTAAATTTCCGACTTGGACTTAGGAATTTGGCCCGAAGGTATTCGTAACGGAACACAAATCGGATGTGCAATGTACAGTATGTCGAAGATTCTGCCGCACTATTGTATATATGAAGCAAACACCACTAAAATGGTTTCCCCGCCGGGTGGACTCGTAGTTTGAACAGCCGAGCATCCACAGGGCTCTCGGGGATTATGACGAATATCCACACCTTCAAAAGGAAAAAAGGTGGATAATCTTGGAAATTTATCCGAAGCACAGCTGAGATGGTCAGTTAGACCTTACTGTAGTGTTGCTAGATATCAAGTTTCAGGTAACGAGTTTTGCATTCCCCGCCCAGCTTGTTATCAAAATGCTATGACACGGGCATACTCGCTGAGCCATGGAGAGAATAGTCAAGCGTTGAGGCTCAGCTTCATAATCTATAAACTGCCGCCAATGTAACTGAAGCAGGGAGTTACTGTATGTAGTGTAGAACCTACCTAACCATCGACCGGGATCTGGGCCATGATTAAGCCAGAGTGACTATGTCGCTGGTTTCGGTAGGCTCCACGTGCTACTAGATGATAACAAAGGGGTATTCCCATGTTTCCACGAGTGCCCGTATTTTGCCACAAAGAGACTCGAAGGGTCAAGGGAAGAAAGATAACGATCTAGATCTACGAAGGCCAAGCTGGTATGCAAGTGACCTTGGAGGACTCGATTCCACCTTACAAGTTAGTAGTGTACTTACCACCAACTTAGACTACCTAGCACTTAGCCGGCTACAATGCACTTAGTGTAAATCGAACCTAGTGAACCTAGTGAACTAGGTTTCCTACTAGAATAGCCGTACTACTGTGCCGTGGGCCGAAGGGGTAAAATTAGGTAATTAAGGGGTAATTGGTTCCCATCGCCACCAAGCCCCGGCAAGACTAATAGACCCACACAAGGATTTTACGGCTTGCCTAGTATGGGTAGTGCAGAGACCCTAAGACTAGCCAGAGCAACCCCTGCGACCACGAGCGAGCCCCACAAGGCAAGGCGAGGCAAGCTAAGCCGGAACCGGAGCAAAAAACAGAGAGTCGCTGTTGCAGCTGATTTTTGTTCTAGGTAGTGCGAAGCGTGAGGGCGGAAATGTTCTGCATATTTGCACGCCGCCGCTAACGTAAGTAGGTAGTTGTGCGAAAATAGATCAAGGTATAATTAGAAGTAGACCACACGAATAAACATATATAGATAAATAAATAAATAGCGAAAAGAGGCAAACAAATAACTAAACAAATAGTTGAGTATATAAGATCCTCCGCTCTCAAGATATATGAACCCTGAATTCTATGCCATGCTCCCCCCACACTCCTAAGCTCCCCAGGTTAGATAGATAGGTTAAATAGGTAAGTACCTGTGTGTATAATATGGCACGAACGAGCCTCTCTCCTCTGAGCCCGATATCTCCGTCTACCATAACACCAAAAACTCCGGACTAGGTCGGTGCTTATTAATGAACTAGGTAGGTAGGTAAGTAGGTAAGAGGTAGGTAAGTAAGTAAGTAGGTAGGATATATCCCGCTCGAATAGCGACTTTGCGTAACACGTAAGCACCCAGAAGCAAACAACAACAACAACAACAACAAAATTTAAATACCGCCCGCGAATCCCACCCCGTTAATGCCCAGTCCCGAATCCACCCAGTTCTGCCAGTTGGCCACCTCGGTCGTGTCCATGTTGACGTCCTGCTCGTCGCTCATGGCCACGTTGCCGTAGCCGCCCGTGAAGTTGTCGTAGCCCGCCTGCGCGTTCCAGAGCCACGGGGGCGGGTTGTCGTCCGTCATCGCGTTCGCCGCGTCGCCGCCCATCTCCGCGACGTCCGTCTCCATCCGCAGCTCGCCCTGGCCCTGCATCGGGAGCGCGTTGGCCCCCCTCGTGTTGAAGTTCTCGATGGGCACGCTCGGATGCGACGGCTTGTAGCCCTGCGCGCCGAGGGCGTTGCCATTCACGACGGTCTGGCCCCCGAACTCGTTGGAGAACTCGCCCGTATCTCCGGCGAACACTAGGGGATATAGGTCTTGTGGGTTGAAGAACGGCTCGTTCATGGCACTGTCCAGGTCATTGTATTGCACCGCCCCTGCTTTAGGTATCGTTCGCTGGGGCGCTGTTGATGAATTCTCGGGAACTATGATGCTGTTGTTGTTTAATGCGAGGATGTCAGGGACCGGTAGGTCCTGTTCGTTCACGCCGACTAGTTTCCGCCATCGGTCTCGTGCGAGATTGCTACGCACGGCGCTGGGCATGTGCTGGAAATTACGTGGTAACACCCTAGTGCGTTCTTCCATGTCGAGTTCTTGGGCGGCGCGGGGATTGGCCTGCAGTCTTGCGACCTCGCTTTCTCGGTGTCGTTTGGCCTGGACCATGAGCTTCCGTAACATGAGCCAGATGGCGGGTTTGCTAAGGGGGATGTTCTTGTTGCTTTGGAATGTGGCGTACAACGCGATCCACGCCCGTTCAACCGATGGGGACCACTCCCGTCGACAGACCTCGAGTAGGAGGTATGCGACGGTGTGCCACTGGTTGTACGTATGGAAAAGCCACTGCCAGCGGCGGATTTTGGGCTCCGCACTTAATATCCTACTGTATTCCACGACTTCTACCGACGCCAAAAATAGTCGGTCACGGACGTCGCGAGGAAGGTCGGTGCGGGTGGATTGCATGAGCGGTTGGTAGATGACGAGGCTCATCTTCGCCACGATGAGCCGCGCGATTGTAGCAGAAACCCAATTGAGCAGGTCGTGGTCATTCGTCGGGGATGGCCTGAGGTACTTTTGCTCGATGTGTTCATACACCTCAATCAGCTTTTCTTCGTGTTCCTCCAGAGTGTCCTGCGACTCCCTAGGGCACTGGGTCAGGCCATTCGCGGCCGCATGCACCCTTCTCGACAGGGCGCAGACCTCGAACCGTATCAGGGCGAACGATATGTCCGTCGGACCTATGCGCTCCGGCGGGAACTCGGTCATTTCGGGACCGATATCGTTGTCGTTCACGTTCAGGGGGAATCGGGTATCGTACGACCGCTCCACGACGGTCATCTCGCAGCCTGCGTCCTCTGCCGATCGATGATCCAGGACGCAGATGGTCCACCATAACCTCCGCCTCATCTCGACCTCGAAGAGGCTTATGTTGTCGAAGTGAGTCCCGTCCCGGTGCAACCCAAGCGACTGGGCAATCTTCACCACCAGACCAGTCAGTGCGGTAGAGAACTTTGTGTCGTCGCCTCGACGGACGAGGATGAGGAATAGGACGAAGGCTTGGAGCACGACGATGTCCGAGGTGGTCACACAACCTGCCTTGGCCAAGGCCTGCTCGGTAGCAAAGCGGTATCGTGCCATTAATTGAGACTTCTCGGCACCAAAGTTCATCGAGACCTAGTAATCAAGTCAGCGCAGCGTACTCGATTTCGGAGCCGGCGTCGCATACCTCCTCTGGCTCCATGGAGGTAATGGCGGCGAGATATATCACGAACATCAGCACCTCGACGGCGGGCGTCATGGTACTCATGTCACGTCGCAGCTCTTTGATAGTGTTGGTCATAGTGGGCACATGCATGAACTTGACGATCGGGTCAACATTGTCCATGAAGACCTGCCAGTAAAACAGCATCTGCGACGGCAACGGGTGGAGCGATCGCAAGTCGACGTTGGACGAGCTGTAACCGAAGATGAAGCCGTGATGGTCGCCTTGCTGGTCTATCGGAGGAGCGATTGAGACCGGGGAGCCTTCGTCATCAGACGAATCGGAAGAATCGTCGGTGAGGCGCTGGGTTTCCGACCGGAGAGCTTCGATCTAGTCCTGCGAGTTAGCACGAAGTAGCCGACCGAGGCGTTCGCGAGAAAGGGGTGCGCACCTCTTCGGTGATCTTCGACCAGAAGACATTGCTAACATATCGGACCTTGCCCTTCTCGCTCAACACGAGCTTGCCAAAGTCCTTGTTCATATCGCCACCCGACTGACCCTTCCCCATCGCAAGGCTGCCACCCATCGATGAGCTGCCCGTGCCAGTGCGGCGCGGTCGACTGTAGCCGGGTGGTACGGTGCCGGTCGAGGACGAGTTCTCGTCGGGCGGGCTGGCCGTCATTTTCCTCCGATCGTTCTCGAGCTGCGGGTCAGGATGCGCTTCCGGCGACTCGCTGCTAGCGCCGTGCTTGTATGTCTCAAACTCGATCTGACCGCTCAAGTCCTCGACAATGCTCTCCAGTTTCCGTAGTCGCTTCATGAGCTCGAGCTCGCGCTCGCTCGTCTGCTTCGGGGGCGCATTTGGATCCTTGGCACGCGGCCGCCGGGGAGCCCGACCGGGGGCGGGAAAGACGCATTGGATCTGGGCCTTCCGGCAGTTGCCGCAGGGCATATGCTTGTCGCAGCGCACCTTGCGGCGGCGACATGTTACACAACTTCGCGGATTCAGGGCTGCGGAGGGAGTGGTGAAGGGATCGAGTGTGATGGGGCCGGCAGCGAAAGACGAAGCAGAGCTGGACATCGGTGGCGGTGGGATAGGCGGGGTGTTGGTCATGGGCGTGTGGTTACGATGAAGAGGCGTTGGCGAATCGTGGTTATTGAGGACTGGCGATTGACAGGAAGAGGCCATTGTGGACGGCGTGTCTGCTGCCGAAGCCGAGGCAGAGGCAGAGGCGGCTGTTGCGTTGGGCATTATATTTTGGGGGAGGGAGGGGGAGGGGCGGTGTTTTTTTCTTCTTTTTTCTCTACCGAAGGCGAACCGTCTTCACAGACTCATAGGACGTTATTTTCTCATAAAGTCCTCGTGTGAAATCCTCATGAAATCCTCATGAAATATTCATGAAATATTCACGAGGTCCTCATAAAATTCAAAGCTCAAAAAAAAAACCAACGAGACAGGTGGGTTGGGGGAGCACAGAGTCGCCGCCAGACGAATTATTGTTCATCAAGTGGAAAATATGACCAATTAGTTAGTTAGTGTCTCCCTGTCTTTATTTAGAGCCCGCCCGCGAGTCTTGAGTCTGCCCGGGCGCTTATTCTCATGACCTGTCGAAATCGAAGCAAGCCGAGTGCGCAATATGACGAGTAATTGGATTGTTATTGTTTGTTCGATTTCCAATGAGTGATGACTATTCGGACGCTTTATTTCCCTCCAAGAAGGCAATGGAGTTGCGGGTATGGGAAAGCAGGATATATAAGGTAATCAATGAATAATGCTTGAAAAAGGCTTAGGTTAGACTAGAGGGGTATGAAGAAGAAAGGGGACTTGGCGTCCCGAGACTGAGACAGGGAGTGCTAAAGTGCTAAGGGCCATCGAAGAAAGGGCTTGGCTACCGAGGCGAGTCATCGCTCACGGTGCCGCTAGCATCAAATGACTAGCTACATGGAGATTAGGAAAGATAGTAGTATCCTTTGTGCATCTCCGATCCTCCGTGGTTTCAATGCAGCACTGCATGGATATACACCGAGGTACAGCATGCAGTAGGTTGCTATCTTCGGATATAGACGGTTCACGAACGAGCGAATAATGCCCAATCGCGGCCAATCTTTTGACCTGAGTATATGGTCCAGATAAGGGTTTGATTCCGATAACTTTTTCCCTAGAGGTGTAAATATATAAGCCCTGCTGCTGCTGTATCTGCGAAAGAGGCATGGCATGGCATACGAAGTATTCTAAACTGAATACGCGGCGAGGCATAGCGTAAAGCACCACATCGACACATACGGTATAGCATACCAGACAAAGCGAAATAGCGAGAACCATCTAACGCTGTTAGTGATCGAACGTAACCAACTATATCGCCTTCTCCAACACGGTACGTATTTATTCCTAAGGCTAGTTAGTATACACCACATGCAAGTATAACGTTGTATTATAGAAAATAAATATAGTATAGCATACCAAGTAGTATAGGTAGCCATCCTATGTTCTAACCAACCAATGACGGCGTCTCCGATCCGACGGGATGCTCGAACCAAGGCCAGGGGTCACGTCGTCTGGTGGTCGATCTTAAAAATAAAAAGTTGAAAATCAGGGACCTGTCTCGTGGCTGGCTCCTCGGCCCGCCTGCTCTGGTTTATATAATAGGCAGCTGAAAACCGAAAACGGCCAACCGATCAAGCAACCAACTAACCTGGTGGCTGCATGTAGCGACAAAATACTTATCTCCGCGGCAAGGGAGTGATCGACTATAGGCATCACTTGACTCCATCAATCCAGAAGCGCCATCTAATTTATGCCCGATCGTCGGATCGCACGGACGGGCCGAACTTTCGACCCCAGCGTCGTACACGGGACCTGTTGGGAAACGGTAACATCCGGCGAATCCTACCGACGTCATTGCCCGTCCCTTCCGGTACGTTATTCGACGGGTTGCTGTTGGTGAGATACTCATCCTCCGATCACGCCGTTCAATAAGGCAGTCCCTCTTACTACAGTACAATGCAAGCAATGCACCCGCGCTCGCGCATCGACTACATACCGAGGTTTTAATAAATATCTTTATTGCTATCCGGGGGCATCATTACAGCCTTTATGTACTCTTGCCTGTCCGCAGCCCATGAAGACGGCCATGTCCCTTCCACCCCTTTCCAGCCATCATCGGCTGCGAGAGGACGGGGGTGAGGGAAGACGAAGTATGCTATGCGAGATAAAAGCCTAATCCGAACATAGGCCTATGCTGTGCTACCAAAATGCCCCTCGCCATCGTCAATGTTCTAATAGATAGATATCCCAAATCCAAATAATCCCTACACGCGGTATCGTGTATCCCGATTTTTTGAGCTCCTCGCACCGGTGCCTCCCCAGAAAGGCCGAAACGCCATGCCAAATATCAATCGAATTCAGGGAGGCGTTGACGTGATAGGATGCCCAACAAATCGTCCGCTCAATGTGCGAAAGAGAGGGGTGGCGTGTTATGTTGCATCCATAATAATGTGGGTGATAATAATACTCTATATGTTTTACCGTGAGATATGTTTCAACGGTCCTTGATTAAGAAGTCGTCTTGGCTTCGTTGTAATGTGCGTGTGCGTTTGCGTTCGTTTCAACCAACTGCTCTATTCGGGGAATAAGTTCAGGTATCCGAAATGGTTTCGAAATAACATCATCCTACGTTGAAAAGTCAGTACTTATGCGAGCGTAGGGGTTTGTCGCCCCATCAGCTTACCACTCCTGCAGCCTTTGCATTCTCAATCTGTTCCGGTCGTGCGTACGCCGTCACAGCAATAATAGGAATATGGCTGACGATAGTACCATCTCGCTCAAGTTCACGAATCTTTCGTGCGCAAGTCATGCCATCCATGACCGGCATCTCTAGATCCATTAAGATAACCGAAATATCGTCACCGGAGGACTCATTGCCTTGCCAGTAGCGCGATTCTCTCAACACCTCAAGAGCCTCACCGCCGTGATTCGCCACCTTGGTATTATTCCCGACATTGCGGAGTGACCTCTGCAACACTTTTTGATTGACCAAATTGTCTTCGACGATGAGGACGTCAAATAATCGACGGCCGTCTTCGGAGAACCTTTGTTTGGGGATGGGACTCGTCACGGAACGACCGAGTATTTCCTGAGTGCTGGTTTTCGGTTGTCGGGTCTCAACTGTAGTAGAGGAACCAGGTGCCCGGGTAAGGGGGGGAATGACCGACGGAACCTTGTTTTCCGTTGGCGGAATACTCAACTTACGACTTTTGACGTAGAAAGAGAATGTACTGCCAACGCCCTTCTGTGAGGTTACGCCAATCTGACCACCCTGCAACTCTGTCAATATTCTGGAGATGAATAGACCCAGCCCGGACCCTCCATATTGAACATGGGTGCGAGGTGTCGCCTGTGAGAAGCGTTGGAAGAGGAGTTTCCTCTCATGCTCATCTAAGCCCCTGCCGGTATCCTGGACAGAGAAGTGGAGGTTGACCTTCTCGCCACCGCCCCAGTCAGGTTGATCCGTGAGATCGTCTTCATTCGTCCGGTCACTCTGAAAGTACGTGGTTCCCGATTGCGTTATCTCGGAGATATCCGATGACGCGTCGAGGGTCACGACGATGGACCGTTTGGGATGGGACTGAGTGAACTTGATTGCGTTGGTCATCAAATTAATGAGGACTTGAAGAAGACGTGAAGGGTCCAGTTTGACCCAATCGATACCCATGTCAAGATACCGATTCTTGACCTGAAACTTCATCTCAATGCCATTTGTGTTTAGTTCCCCTTCAAACATCTTGACTACACGCTGAACAACCGCCAGAGGCTGTACGTCAACCGGGGTAACCAAGAGGAGCTGTGAGTCCAACTTGGACAGCGTCAAAATATCATCGACAATACGTTTTTGGTGACTTGCACATAAGCTAATGGTGTTTGCCGCTTCTAGACAACCTGCCAAAGCCAGCTTGAGAGCCTCGTTCTTCTCGGCGCTGTCTATCGGGAAGGTATACGAAGTAAGGGTACCTATTATTTCATCCGCACATTGGAGTATTGCGCTTAATGGATTGCGCATTTCGTGACTCGTTATGTCGATAAAATTCTCTTGCTGGCGCTTGAGCTCGACGGCCTCCTCTCGGCGCTGCATCTGGATTTGCTCGGCCAATTTCTGCTGCGATATGTTTGTGATGCATCCAAAAATACCTTTAATCCCGCCCTCAGAGTCTTTTTCCGGATAAGCACTCATGAGCACCCATGTGTCGATAACGATACCTCCCTCGTGGCGAGAGCATTTAAACCTAAATTCATGGGTGATGGCGACTTTTTCCGACACGAGGTGTCGCCACACCACTTCAAGAGCTGGTCGGTCCTCATCTTTGACGCTCTGCATCCAATTGTTGACGCTCTCTGATCTGTTATGTCTAGATATGTCCCACCACATATCGTTCGAATAGGTGATATGGCCTTGATGATCAGCGATGAACATGCCGACAGGGGCAAATTCAGCCATTCGTGTGAATTTGAGTTCGCTTTCCTCGACTTCTCGCGTGCGGATATGCAGTTGCTCCGTGAGCTCTTGGCGGTCTCGCAATGCCATCTGAGCCGCTCGCTGACCCCGCCGGATTTCATCTTCGAATAAGACCACCGATGCGAGGGACGTCGCCAACTGTCTTGAGAGCAAGTTGATAAAGAGACGATAGTCTTCGTCATACGGCCGTCGGGGATTGATACCCATCACAATGAAACCAACAACGCTCTCACTACCTGTTGTTGGGTGAACCGGGAAGATGACAACCGAGCGGCATGGCTCCCCGCTGCCTCGCCAATGGAACCCGTCCATAACACTCTCAGGTAAAGTCCCTTGTTCTGCTGATAGGATTACCGGCTTACCCAAGTTTGACATGGATTCTCGCATGTATGGTGCGAAGCCTTCATTGCTTGTTTTCAGGTCCAGAGACTTGATGAGGCAGGGGTGGTTCGGGGGAACGCCGAGGGATGCTTCGAGATACAGCTGGGGTGGGTTGATCCAGCTGCCCGAATGCATAGAACACATGTCGCTCTCCTGGTCCTCCACAACAGAGTAAACAAGGTTGAATGGCACATCGTTCTCGTTGTATTCGAGGCCCTTGTTGACTAGGCTCCAGAAGCTCTTGATATCCCGAGCGAGTGCAGTCTTTTCTCCAACTTCGCGCAGCGTGAGCATCATCCTTTCAGCCATCTTCCGCCGTGTGATCTCGAATGCGGGATTATAAAGGCCAACAACAGCCCCATCCTCTCCAACTATCGGTACAACGGACCAGGAGAAAAAGGCCTCTTCGTCGAACTCGTCCCGTCGCACAATGAAACGGTCGTCGCTCCTCATCGTCGCTTGGCCTGACTCCCAGGCACTTTCAAAGATTGGTTCGATTTCATCCCAAATCTCAGACCAAGCGTCCTTGTAGCTTGAGCCCATCAGGCTAGGATGTTTTTGCCCGGCCATGGCGACGTAAGCCTCGTTATAAATCACGGTGAGCTCTCGGCCCCAATAGAGCGCCACAGGATGAGGGCTTCCCATCACCAGATTTGAGATAGTACGTAGCTCTGGCGACCATTCCTCGATGGGTCCAAGTGGAGTTGATGCCCAGTCCGTTGTACGAGCAAAATGAATATGAGGTGGTAAGTCACAAGTCAAGGGAATGCGAGTCCAATCAAATGATGAGTTCGGGGACAACGCAAGAGATTCGGGTATAAAATCGTGTGTCTCAATAACCATCGGTTCTCCTACGTCGTTTTCGATTCCTGGCTGAATCTGATCATCAGCAACCATTTCGCCAACTTCGCCAAAATAATCACCATCGTGAATGGCGACATCGCTAGGGGTTCGAGGCTGCGCGATTGGTGTCAAGCCCCTGCTCCTAGATTCCAAACTTGCATCGCGCTCGAGGGGAGGCTCGGGCGATGGGTGCGCGATGGACGCAGCACTTGTGTTCGCACTGACGAAGCGGAACCTATTTCTGATAGTAGAGCAAGTCCAGTTAATGCCTCCATAGTGATACGATGGCGAAACTGTGTCCAGTCCTTCGGTGGCATTGCCTCCCGACTTGACCCAGGTCCCAAAGTTAGTGTGCTCCGTGTTCCCATCTTGGCCGTCTTGGACATCCCCAAAAACAAGTTGCCGGATGGCGTCTGACACGTGAAGCGCACGGTTCGCGTACAAGATCGAAAATGGACCTCCAGGTGTACTGTTGATAGGAACGGCGCCATCGACGATAAAGGTCGGACGATCGTCGTGTTCGAGTAACTCTAATATACCAACACCCTGGAGTACTTGTAAGCCTGGAAGGGAGGCTTGGGTATCGGGACTCCGGCTCAATGTGGCGGCCTCAATAGAAGACCAGCTGCCGGGCGTACTCGATGACCTCGCCGGACTAGCCGCACTGACGGTACCTCGTGCTAATTTCAGAGTTGTCACCTCGGCGCCGTCCCGCATTGACCTTAACATCGTTGTTGCTTCCAAACCAGTGTAGCCGAGTGGCCGGCTGAGCATAGGCTTCTGTCTGTGAGAGAAAAAGAGGGGGGAAGTCAGTCCGTCCACCAGCTTGGGCGGCAGGGTGGGCCTCTTGAAGCTGCTCAGGTCAATTTGTCGAGGCGGCGAAAGGCGAGCCCGTTGCTTTTTGGTAGGATGCGGACTATTGCCGTTTCCGCAGTCCTCGCCTTCAAATGCCCGCTTCGTCTGTACTAACGAGGGTTGAGGCGAATGTTGTGTAGAAGAGGGGATTTCTTCTGGTCTCCCATCCACCTCTTCTAACAAACCCGTCCACTCTGGTTGGTATCGAATACGAGCGTCAGACACAATAGGTATCAAACCATAATGACCGATCCCCGTCACGAATTCCCGGGATCTTCCCGTCTTGGGTATGCTCGCATCGGTCGTGAGGGAGCACTGGTTTTGCTGAATCGCTTTAGGAAAGGTGGTTGGAACGTCGATGGGCGATGATTCGGACGTAGTGCTCTGGCCAAGGGGAGCTGTCGTCGAGATGTCGCCCAATATTTCTGGCTGGCGAGGTTCGCTATGACTTGGTTGTCGAGTCATGAAGGGATCTTCCTCGTCCTTGGATATATGATCGACCACCACGCGCCAAGCTCCCGACTCTAAGCCTAAGCACAGTCCCTTTCCTACTATCAGGGAGGTTTGGAGAGATCAGGCTCTGTTTGGCCGTGGCCATTGACAGATCCGAGTGGCAGACGTGTGATACTTGGCGGGGAGAAGAACAGTCAGGTCCGCCTCTCTCTACTACTCTCTCTACTCTCTCTAGGCCGGGTCTGCTACTATCGTGGATGGTCACAGGAGTGATAGCTCCGAGTCGGTGAGGTTCCCCGCCAATAGCCAGCCTATGAAGCAAGACGTACGAGAACGAAGATGAGCCAAGGTAACAGCAACTTCGTCCGAGTGTGTTTATAGTGTGTGTGTATATTGGCAAAGGGCTCGGTAGTCTTCGCAGGTAGTCCGAGAGCAGCAAGGAAAAGTATCCAGAAGCTGCAGCCGTGGACGAACACTGACTAGATACCTTCCATCTAACGAAGGATAGGACTGACTACCTACCATACGAAAGGAGCGCTGGAAGATGAAAAGGCAGGGAACGGGTATAATCAATCACTGGCTAGCAAAAAAAGTGGACGAGCAGCTATCTGGCCGTCAGCTGGGCAGGGTAGTAGTACCTAACAGTATACCTACTAAGTACACCGTAGGTAGATTCCTAGCCTACCTAGCGTAGTGTAGTGTAGTGTAGTGTACCTACGTGTGGTAGTGTACCAGGTGTGTGGAGAGGTGGAGGGATGGGATGCGTTAAGAACTTGAGATACGTTACGGCTGGTACCTACTTGACGTCTGGAGCTTTGAGAGAGGGTAGTTAGATGTACTGAGTATGTATTCATGTACGATACAGTACTACTGTAGATGTCTTAACTCCCACTTAAAGACGGATTACAATACCGCAGTGTTGAGTGTAGGGCAAAACTCCGAGAATATATAGGTATACGGTAGTATAGGTAAGGTGCATGGCATAGGTTGATAGATAGAATAAACTCCTACCTAACCTATGTGTTATTGTAGGTACTTGGGTATATCGAAAGGTGAATGCGTTGTTCTCAGGTATGTATGTGTGTAGGCAAGCAGAGTACTTTGTAAAATGGACAGAATGAGCAGAATGGCAGAATGGACAGAATGGGCGGGCAGACTAGGCAGACTGGTGCTATAGATAGGTAGGTAGGTAGGTATATGTAAGTAGATATGCGAGCACCAGCAGATGGCACAAAGTCCCACAGGATTCTGCAGGAGATAACGAGGTGAAAAGCACCCAACCCGAAATGAAGACACAAGGGTCTGCAGGACATCGCACACTATGTTCCAGACAGAGTTCCAGACCTACATGGAATACCCTACCAAGACCCTCTCTGACACGACGGGCAGCCCCTGCAAAGTGGTTCGTTCCTGCAAAAAGGTGCGGATCCAGGCAGGGTAGCCGGTGCAGTCCTGGCCGGTGGTTTAGGGAAAGTCGTAAGGATGATCATGGCTCGCCCAGGCAAGACAGGGTCTGACAGGGGACGGGATAGGACCGTCACTTGCCGATCAACAAAAAAACCTATACCCTACACGGTCAGAGATACCTACCCAGGTACCTACACACACTGCACTGGGGACACTTATTCCGTGTGCTGTGGGGGGGTTCTCTAGCGACGCATGCGCATTAAATTGTCTCCGGCTTAGCCCGTCCTGAGCATATGGCATACAGTACCTTACTCTAAGGTAGGCATACCCAAGAGGAGTGTAAAACAGGGTAGCTAACAGCGGGTCTTTAGTGGTTCCGTTGGTGGACGGGCTTGAAGGTCCTCGGTCAGGTCTTGGCGTGGCTGAAGATCGAACGAGTGATGCAGCAATAAGATAGATACCCTAGCTGATCGCCCAAAAGATCGGTTGTTGCTTAATAATAACAGAGTAGGTAGGTCGTGTTGCGTTGTACCTGTACACTTGGTGTAAAGTTCCTTCTTTGCTCTAAAGCAGGATCGAATCTAAACAGGAACGATCAAGAAGATCCTGTAAGAGACTTGCAAACAAGCTTGACTACATATTTACGACGTATATGCAGTATCCATCCGTGCTATGGAAACAGCGATGACATAATAAATAGGTAGGTTTATAATAATGTGGCAGATGTCTCTAGGTACCTACGCCATAGAGCGAGTAGAAGAACGCTGACCTAAGGTATAGTATTAGACTTGTACCTATATTGGTTGAACATGGACAGAGTATGTAGATAAGTGAGGCAGACACTGCCCACATATGGGTTATGTTACCTACCGGCCAGCAGTGTACACTACATTGTACGTACAAGTGTTTCATCCCCACGATCTGTTGGTGACTTATTTAGCACTACATATTGAGCCCAAATCCGGCTTAAGCTCTTGGCTAACAAGGGACGACAGCATTTGGCGTCTACCCTAGGTGGTCTCTAGCGTCGGCTCCCCTCATCAACCGACGCTTATTGTAGACACCACTGTACATTGTACCTAATAAGCTACACTAGGTATGTACTGTAATTAGGTACTGGAGTAGCGTCGAGACTAAGTAAGAACTTGCGGTGCTATGTAGTCGCTTGACAAATCAATCATATAGTTACTTAGATCTATCATGCCCGGAAGGTTGTTTCTTATGGACCGTGGATATAGAGGGGTTATAGAGGTAGGTAACAACTGCACTAATGTGATCGCATGCCCTGAAACCTGGGTTACATAGAGAGGCATTGGAGGCATGGCGCAGATTTCCAGCAAACTCCTAGACGGCATACACGTACAGGTTGTTGGTATTTAAATTTTTTGTGTGAGATGGGGCGAAAGTGTACAAGGATGTATTATTATTAGTGTTCGTGCATTCCTAGGTTACTTTGCTTCATGCGGCTTTTCGAAATCCCATCCCCCGCACATCGCATTTGTCGCCCAGGCACCCGCACCTCCGTCTCAGCCCTCTCCGGCATGTCTCTCTTTAAAGCCATCACGGTGTAATCTCGGTGTCGATTACTGACGTTTGTCTCTTGCGATGTCCAGTATTGTGATTTCTACTTGTTAGGTATAGAGACTAGTCCGCTAGTTAGGTACGCTTAGTCTTATTAGGCGTCCCGGTATGAAATGTCTAGAACACATGCCGTGTGACACGAGCCCGCCGCCTTGCCCCATAAGTCCCAGTCGATCAGCCGATCCCAGGGCCTAGAGCGGTCGAATTTGGAACAACGCCTAAGTCCGATCGTTATCTTTAGTGTATACCCAGGCTGCCCGGAGCCGAGGAAATATAAAGGCATAGTAGGAACGTAGGTAGGTCTATGTAGATAAAGAACTGTAATTCGCATGCGAAGTAGATATAGTTATACACACCTAAATATATTTAAGTATCGTCTCAACTTATAAGACGAGACGGAGAGGGAAACTGGCCAGCCAATCAATACTGCAACAATCAACTTCAAAATCCTGTTCTTTCCAGGCATCAACACCCACCTAGCCGATTTATTTATCCACGATATACTCGTCCACGTCCGAGACTTGTTACTTATGTTGAAAACAGGCCGAAACTTAATTATTACCTACTAAGGTCACGTTCACGTAGAGGGATCCGGTTCGAGCTGGTGGAATACAGAATAACGAAATCGTCCCATCGAGGTTTTCTTCCATATATGGACCGATATGATCCACTAGGAAATTAGGAGGACGAAATGTTCGAAGGTATCGGTGTCTCCCCTCGATTTTCGCCAATTACCGAGGCAAGCGAGCCGATATAGGGCTACCTGATTATTCTTTTACTCGGGAGCTGCTACCCTACTGCATCGTGAATACCGACCTCGTTTTCCCCCAGGTATTGCCGTGACACGTGGCCACCAGATACTCGAAGATGATCAACCGAATAGAAGAGTGATGGCCAGTGGGTATTTTCAATAGAGGGAGACGGATACAGCGCATGGGAAATTATGGCCTTCGAATTATTTCGGGCAAAATGTGTGACCGGAGTCCGAGGTATGTGGTAAGGCACATTCCCAAAACGACAAAGGATACACGCCAGTACTAGAATGCAGATGTAAATTACCGTATCTTTTGCGCTGTGATAGCCTTGATTCGCGACAAACAAATGCTATTTTCTAGCACAGCCAGTCTAGACCAGCTTGCCAGTGTCGTTCATTGCCTAAATAGTCTAATGTAGTAGGTATGCTTCAAGACTGTGAAAACCATGATAGCGTGTGGGGTCTCTTTCAGCGATATATTTCCAGGGACGAGCTGAGACAATAAATTAAGCCGTTTAATTATCTTGTTGACAAGGCCCGAAACACGGGGCTGAGGAGACAAAGAAATCAAAGTGGTACATAAACAGTTCGGTGATATGAAATATTTCGGCGGGAGACTGGGCTTTCCACACGGAAATGAATCTAAGGAGAATAAGTAGAATTAGGGCAGTCATCATTTCCAGTCTGCTATAACTACAAAATAGTGGATGTAGACCGAGTAATCATTAAACATGGAGGGACTGATGCCTAGGGCACCAACTTGCAAAAGGGGCTAACCACACTAGACTGGGAGGCCACCTATACTATTCTAGGAAGTGAGTAATTATTATACATTGTCATGATCCGAATTGTGTAGACTTCGCTTTGTAGTATGAACCATGAGTAACTGTATAATATGGGCTTTAAAACCTGTAACTGTATACACTAGGATGGCTATAGAATAGCCAGCTTCTTAATAAGAAGCTTAATAAAGAAGAAGAGGAAATACATTATGACAGCACAATCGATGCCGTCCGAAAGAGAAATGAAATATTAAAAATCCAGTTAACGAGTATATTCTATGATTAAACTGGCTCACAAGGTGAGACTATCAACACTGTTGACTCCATGACAATTCTATACTTGTGTGTAGTTATATTATTTTCAAACACAGCCGCCCATTATAATCTACGCTCCAGACAGTGATTTCTAGACATGCCAAATGGCCCAGCCCATAGTTGCAGGACTGTTGCTTAGCTTTCAGTTGATACTTCTGCCGGTTGATATAGAGCATCGGGACATATCGTGGCATTGATAACCCGAGGTTCATAGAGTCTCAGTAAGCCAAAGAGTAGAGTCTTAGCATTTCTGGCGGGCATTGATCGACCACCCACAGAAGCGAGGGCGCAACTGAACGGCCCGTCGCCGCTAAATTATAGCTTACCCGGAAGTATTTGTAGGCGATGCTTAGTAGGAGTAATATAGGTCAACTTGCCCGCATCACAAATATGAACCTGTCTTTTGCGCCTATTTAATATTCTCTGCCAGGAATGTTATGAATCGTTACTTTGTACTATGGTCCAGAATTGGACAGACCGTCAAGCTCTACGCCGGTATCGAAATATTTGATCTTGGGTCTCGATTAAACTGCTTGGATAATCTGCTAACCAGAGGAACCAGAATAAGGCATAGGCACTTAAAGTCTGCAATCGAGAAACACCAGGCCAGCCAGCTGCGCCATGTTTGATACAAAGATAGGTATTATACACGTGTGGCTCACCTAGCATGGTCGGTCAACCAAGCAGTATTGAAACCGGGGTTGGTTGATGCAACACAAATACTCATATACGCAAACAAACCGTAAGCCCATCGATATGTGGTTTCAAGTAAAACCTGCCTACAAATACTTCTCAGTCAGTTGGTCTGATGTATCACTGTACTTCCTCGGCGGCCAGAGGTGTGCTGCGTACATGTACGGAAGTAGGTATTACAAAATGTATGGCGGGCCAACGAGGAGCGGGAGGATCCACAGATAATAGTGGGGTCCTGAGCAAGAATCACAGCATTTACTCGAGATCAGCGAATAGGAGGGTCGGTCGAGGGGGCTCCACCTGGCTTGGCCGAGCTAGTCGGGCGATGATTGGCGGATGTGGGGTGGTGGCCCCAAGACAGGCAGACCAATCCCGAGGCCGCAGACCGTGGTGCCGAGAGCGTAGCGCCCGCTATTGTGGTCCCTGGGTTCACTGAGAGACGTAGCTGGGCGCTTACACGAGGAACGGGCGCCCTCCTCGCCCTTCCACGCAATCCTCGCCCTCCTCGACCTCTCCTCTTATTGGCCCGCCGCCAACATATCACCAACCCGGAAGCCTGAGTCTGTGATTGACCTGCAGCCGCCTTGCCGCTGCTTGGTCATGTCGGCATCCGCCATTTCTTAAAATGGGTGACCCCCAAGGTTGGGGTTGGCCGCTCAGCTTCTGACCGTGTCTAAGCCTCTCTGTCTGGAGCAAGCGATTTGACCGACTGCTCGACGATTGACTGATTATTATCGACGACGACGACTACGACTACGGAACTGGCATCGTTAAGAAATAGCCCCCTGTTTGGCGTGTTGATGCGAACGAACGACCCGAGCGACCGATTCATCGGCGAACATTGAGTCGAGAGTGGCCCCGAATAACGTCCAAGGACTCCCCCCCATGAGTGGTTGACGCGGCAGTCCGGAAAGACGTCGCGAAGCGAGATACATTACATCGCAAAACTGCACGCCCACATACATCTTCGTCATGGCCTACAGGATAGTGAAGAGGAAATGGCCCTCGTCGGCCGCCATGTGGATCATGTTGATAGTCGAGCTCGCATTGACCGTCACCTTACTGGTCCTCACCGCGCTCGCCCAACCAGACACATACCGAACGAAGCTATGGCAAGCCGGCTACGATCTTCACTTCAACTCGAGCCCCTCCGTCATTGCATTCGCGCATGCGAATGGGAAACCACCGCCCGCCATTCCCTTCGTATGGTCGAGAACGTGAGTATTCTCATTCCGAGGCGGTTTTTTCCTCCCGCATCTCTTGCCAGACAGAACCGAACGCTGACTGACTTTGCCCTCCCCCGGCTCAGATTGACCGACTACAACGTCGCCATCGCCATCATCAGCCTCTTCTTCCTCATCACGAGGCTGATCGCTATCATCATGGACTTCTGGTTCCCCATCATCGTCCTGCCCCTCAATATCGCCTTCGTGGGTCTGTACGCCGCCAGCCTCGGCGGACAGGCAGGCCCCGACTACCTGGATTCCACCCGCCCGAGCCGCGTGGCGTGGTACATCGCGAAGCCGTGCAGCGTGGCCGCGAACCAGCAGATCCAGGGGTACTGTACCAGCGCGAAGGGTACATTTGCCGCTTTCACCATCATGTTGTAAGTAAATAAAATCTTCCATTCGGAATTTGCGCTCTCACCCTCCCCCTTCCCCCCGCCCGCCTACCATTAGCATCCTTTTCTAATTGATTCCTCGAAAAAAACAAACAGTGCCGTCACTCTCGTCAACCTCGGCATCACCATCTGGGCCCTGCTGCCTAACGAGCGCGACAAGCGGGACTGGGACTCGGACGACGAGGAGGACGAGCCGCTCGGCGCTGGCGCCGGCGCCGGCGGTGGTGGCAGGAAGGGCCCGGCCTGGGAGATGCAGTCGATCCCGCCGACGCCGCGGACCGGCCTGATGCCGTATACCCCGCGGACCACGGCGTTCAATACCCTAGACAGGAAGAATCCTTCACGTCCGCAGCAGTAACTGCGAAGGGTTAGAGGGGCGCGGGGGTGGCGGAGTTCAAACTCAAGCTCGAACCCCTGTGATAGATGGGGAGATGAAAACAGGACGGAATTCCGGATACCCCCCTCGAAGTCATCGCTGAGGATGATAATGCCGATGATTGATTAGCGTGTGACTTTTTCTCCCTGTCTTTTCTCATTTTCTATCCAGACAGCGTCATATGGTCTTTCCTTCCTTCATCTCTTGTACGGATATCCCTCGGAGAAAGGGTGCAAGGTCGGAGTTTCGGCGAACATTACTTGACTACACGAATGAAGAAAAAAAAGTTAATACCTATGCATACTTATTATTATCGTCCCGTAGTCTTGACTTACCACGGAACCCATGCACCTAGTGTAGCTGTCCCCAGCTCTTATACCGGGGTTTGCGGCTAGACTATGAACCATGCATCCAGCGCGGGCTCAGTGCGGTGAAGCATATCACGAGATATAAGGTGCACTACTAGGTACTTGTGAAGTTAACTCCGTCGCGATTTAATTTATACAGACTACGCGACCGGCTTCTCCCGGCTCCAAGGCCAGAACGAGAACGAGTTCGACGGCCAAGAAAGCTATAAAAAAAAGAGTAAAATAGAAATAAACAGGGGCTTTTCCAGTCCACGTCCCCCGGGCGCGCGCAGCTTTCTCACACGGCGGCCCCGAAATCCAGCACGACGGCCTCGGAGTCCAAGACGTCGACCTCGACGACGCCGCGGCGCACGGCGGCCCTCTCGCCGGCGGTGACGTTGGGCAGGCGCACGGGGCGGCCGAGGTCGAGCTCGTAATTGTAGCTGAGGCCGTCCCAGGTGATTCCCGTGACGGCGTCGCTGCCGTTGGCGCGGAGCCTGCGGACGAGCGCCTCGCGGCCGTCGCGGAGGCCGGCGACGCCGAAGGCGTAGGTGCGCGCGCGGCGGCGCGCCGGGTTGCGCCTCGAGAGGTCCCCGGCGCCGCCGAGCGTGTAGTTGTAGGCGCGCATGTTGACGACCATGATGCGCGCCAGCGCGCCGTCCACGTACGCGGCGTACGCGGCGTCTTGCACGCCTACTTCTGTTTCCGTCTCCGTCTTGTTTGCGTCCGAGGAGGAAGGGGAGGGGCGGAGGTCGAGGTGCGCGACGCGCACGGGCTCGATGCGCAGGTTCCCGAGGAACGCGGCGACGGCGACGTTGCCGTAGTAGGGGGCCTTGGTGCCGATTGTGGCGAGGCCCGTGGTGACGGGCTGCCAGCTCGCGTAGCGGTAGTTGGTGCCCATGTGCATGTGCACGCGGCCGATGCCGACGCTCGCGCAGTACAGGTTGAAGTCGACGCCCCAGAGCGCGGCCCCGAACGAGTTGGACAGGCCCGGCTTGCCCTGGTTGTACAGCGAGTTGGTCTCGCCCATGATCTGCACGAGCCCCGGCGCCGCAGCGGCCGAGGCCGAGACGCTGGCGAACTCGGACACGTGCGGGTCCACGCTGGAGCGCGTGCGCGTGTGGTTCATCAGGGTCCCCTGGAGCGTCACGCCGGGCGAGGTCGCGCCCGAGATGTAGCTGGCGGGGTAAGCGTTAGTCGACGACCGGTTCCGAAGAAATCCGCGTGGTGAATCCGTCGAGGGCTTTTGGGATTGGTAATGGGGGCTGAGGGCAAAGTACGCAGAAAGACACTCACTTATGTGTGGAGAAGTACCGGATGGTTCCATCCGTGTCCAGGCCATCGGCCCACGCGAGCGGCGCCTTGAGATGATTCGATATACCTGCGAACGAAGGTGCGAGGTAGCCGTACGTCTCATCGCTCAACATGTCGGGACACTGCTCGGCGAGGACCCCCTTGATGGCTCGTGTGGCGGCCAGCCACTCCTTCACGTAATCGGATTCGTTGTAGTTGGACGGTCGCACCGGGCCCTGCGCGCTCGTCGCGAAGAGGTCCGGCTCGTTGCCGTACTCCCACCAGTGCAGTTTGTCCTTCCCCAACGTCTTGCACGCGATCGCGGCGGTCTGGATCAGCGTGGCCCACTGCCTGTCATCATGGTTGCCGCCCATGTTGAAGCCGTGGGTGAACTTCACATTCGGCCATGTCTGATAGGACTCGAAATAGGATGGCCCAATCTCAATCGTGGTCGGGTAGTCCGGTGACCGAGTGGCATTGACCGTGCCGTTCAGCGCAACGGTCAGGTTTGGATTGTATATGGCGTAGTCCTGCGTGTTTCCTCCAACCCGTATGTAGGGTTTCGTCCCGGTGAGATAGCCCAGGTTGTTCAGCAAGTTGTTTGAAAACTTGTTCGGATGCGAGACATTTCCTACGACGTCGTGAGTCGTGAGGGTCTTGTGCTTATTATGTCATGTATATCGTCGGAGGAACCGGCTTACCTGCAAAGTCGGGGAACGACGCGAATTCGATAGAGAAACTCACGAAGCCATCCAATGGCTGGCCCTGGATAATCTTTGACGAAAATGACAGCGACGGCGACGCATCTGATACAATTTTTGCTGTCGCCGAGCTTGATAGCGCCAACAGGCAGAAGAGCGCGGCCATGACGACGAACCTCTACTTCCTTTCAGGGCAATTGTTTACACTCGAGTCTATTTTTTTCACCCGCGAGTCAGACGTCCAACCCAATATCTTCTTATAGTCGTGCTGCGGGGAAGACGTCGTGAACAGGATGAGTGCCTTTAACCAGGCAGATGCCATGCAGCCCCCCAGTTGCGCATCTTGCTCATCGTTCACAGGGGCATGCTATTGGATGAGGTCGCCGCTGCTCAGAGCACTACTGTAGCTATGGCCTCCCATCCTTGTTCTATTTTTCCGTGGCTGTGGTCGGCCATCAGTGCGTGGCAACCCCAAGGGGGCGAGTTTCAGACAGAGTCAGGTAGCGAGGCAATCGGTAGCACGAGCTGCCGTATTGGGGTAGCATCACGGACCGACTCTCGACAGTAGCACCAGGAGAGGATCGCCGAGTGAGAGGCATGCGGGGGAAAGAAGGGGCCAGACAAGCCGGTGTGCACATGGCGGATCTACATGACCAGATCTTCCGGTGCCCTTGTCCACGGCAACTGTCTACGGCGAAGACGCGGGCGGGAGTTCGGGGAGACGGAGCTCTTTTGCGGCTCATGGTATTTCGCATAGGTACCTTAGGTAAGTATGTAAGTAAGATACAAACCTCCAGACTTTGTATTGTCGTGGTAAACATGCCCAGCCCTGTTTCTTGGCTGCATTTCATAGACCGTGGTCACGCCGATGTCTCCGATTGGTCTTGGCTTCGCGTGGACATGCTAAAGTAGAGCTGTCTGGGGTTTAGGTAACTCCAAAGCTCTTTAACTTAGTCGATAACCCCTTTGAGCATAGCTTCCGTCGAGACCCCACCCAACCGCAGCCGATTTCGTCAATACCTACTACCTACCCAGGTACAAAGTATGTACCTTCAGGAATACTACATCCATGATGTATGTAAGTATGCAGTGTTACATTTATCTACATGTATGGATGTAGCTCTGCACCCGAGGTTGAATTAAAAACGTCATTAACATGATCGTCACTCACGAGCAAGCTGAGCTTACCTTGTGCCAGCTATCTTGGCCGACTCGAATCGCTCAAACAAGACCCCATGTGCTCTGATAGGCTCTCCTCTCATCATATGATTTTTATTCCCTAGCCTGCGGCGTTTCTTTCGTACCTACTTTATACCCATCATGGCATTAATCCGCACTTTGCAGAGGGCCGCTGCGTCTTCCACACGACTGGCCGTTAGATCGCAGTTTCAGAGGTCCAGTCTTCCCTTAGTAGTATCGCGACTAGCTTCCACAATGTCCCCAGATGTGAGCCTTCCCAAGCTGCGAGCTTCTTCTCGCCGAGACATGAGAGAGGGTGTTTGGTTGACTTGGGCAATTTGACAACTCTAGCTCAACGACCCGTCGTTGTTCAAGACGGACGTCTGCTACGTGAACGGCGAATGGGTCAGCGCCGCCTCTCGAAAGACCTTTGAAGTCTACGACCCCGCGACGGGAAAGCTCGTGGGAACTTGCCCCGAATTCGACGCCAAAGACACCGAGAAGGCCATCGCAGCCGCCGCTGAGGCGTTCAAGTCCTTCCGCACCAAGACCGGCCGCGAGCGATCTAAACTGTTGCGAAAATGGTACGACCTCGTCGTGGAGAATTCGGAGGACTTGGCGAGATTGATCACCCTGGAGAACGGCAAACCGTTCGCAGACGCCAAGGGCGAGGTGAACTATGCCGCGCAGTTCTTTGAATGGTTCAGCGAGGAAGCCCCCCGCATCTACGGCGAGACCATCCCTGCCAGCCTGCCCGGCAACAGAGTCATAACGCTGAAGCAGCCCGTGGGCGTCTGCGGCCTCATCACGCCGTGGAACTTCCCTGCGGCCATGATCACGCGGAAGATCGGCCCCGCCCTCGCCGCCGGCTGCACGACGGTCTGCAAATCCCCAAGCGAGACACCCTTTACATCACTTGCGCTGGCGGAACTGGCGCACCGAGCCGGGATACCAAAGGGCGTCGTGAACGTCGTGACCGTACACAAGAACACCCCCGAGGTCGGCGAGACGCTGATGACGCACCCTACGATCCAAAAGGTCTCCTTTACGGGCTCTACAGGGGTTGGAAAACTCCTCATGAAGCAAGCCTCGTCGACTCTGAAAGTGCTGTCCATGGAGCTGGGCGGAAACGCGCCATTCATCGTATTCGACGACGCCGACGTCGACGCCGCCGTGGCCGGCGCCATCGCGTCCAAGTTCCGCTCGTCGGGCCAGACGTGCGTCTGCGCAAACCGCATCTACGTCCAGAAGGGCATCTACGACGAGTTCGCCGCAAAGTTCGCCGAGAAGGTCAGGGGCTTCAAAGTAGGCCGCGGCTTCGAGGAGGGCGTCACCCACGGCCCCCTGATCCACGACCGCGCCATTGCGAAGACCGACGCTCACGTGCGGGACGCAGAGGATAAGGGCGCGAAAGTGGTCGTGGGCGGCCAGAAGATGCCGGAACTCGGGTCGAACTTCTACCAGCCCACCGTCATCACGGGCATGACGAAGGACATGGCCATCGCGTACGAGGAGACGTTCGGCCCCGTCGCCGGCCTCTTCCCCTTCGAGACGGAGCAGGAGGTGGTGGGCTTGGCGAACGCCGCCGAGGTTGGGCTGGCCGGCTACTTCTTCTCGAGGGACCTCGAGAGGATCACCCGCGTCGCCGAGGCGCTCGAGGTCGGCATGGTCGGCGTCAACACGGGCCTGATCTCCGACGCGGCCTCGCCGTTCGGGGGCGTCAAGCAGTCCGGCTTCGGCAGGGAGGGATCCAGGTACGGCATAGAGGAGTACCAGCACATCAAGACCATCACGTACGGTGGCATGGGCAAGCCGTTGCAGAGCTAGAGGCGTACTTGGACTCAAAGACGTCGGTTGGCCTGTAAGAATGGGTTTAGTAAATAGGAAACTATATAATGACTCGGGATGAAAATTTCTATGATCTGATATTCTCGCCATTAATGACGGCATGACATTTTTTGCAATATCAAGTTGTTAAGCAGCCTGAGATAGACTACCTATGGTTCCCATAGCAGTTCTGAGATTCTATTTCCCATTTTCCGCATTGCAGACGGATCAGAGTTACTCGGGCTCGCCCAGTGTCTTAGTCAGGTTACTGAGCACCAACACCTGTACACTGGTTTTTTAAAATGTATAGAGATCGTATGAAAACGGGGTCTTGCCTGCTACACACCTTTTAGTTAGCTTGCCTAATCACTACCGTGTTACCGTATACGCATCATAATGGCACTCACCGTAGCGGACAAGTCCGGTCGCGCGTGTACGTTGAAGGCGAGGTGGTCCGGCGTTGCCGCAGAACACGACAATATCCTAACCTAATGATTTGAATTTACGATAGAGAGATTGGCAGAATAATGACAGTAGGTAGTCAACCGATAATATATAGCCTTGAACCAATTTGGTATCACTTTTCAAGTCGGGAGAGTAGAAGGTTGGGTACATCAGATATACCCATTATCCCTATGGCGGAGGCTCGAAAGATTACCTAGGTATGTAGACCGAATGTCCAGGTGCAATGAAAGGGCGTTGAAAACAGATTCATCCCATCTGGACACTGCTAACCTACCTAGTAGATAGCAAGTGAGATATATTCAAGTTCAAGAATTTGACGCTGAAGGTTTCCGGCTGACGTCGACGAGCTTGTTTACGAGGGTGTGTGTCCCATTGCTTCCATTTAAAGCCATTATTAAACGCATGCCTGTCCCTGTCTTTTTTTCTTTCTTTCTTTCTTTCTTTTTCTTCTTATTCTCTAACAGCTCGCTTGACCCCCGTTCGTCTTCGCTAATTAGACGGGTTTCCAGGTGACTTTGTTTAGTGTAGGGACCCCAGCGCATCACCAATAAGTACGTCGGGCTCGGAGGTTGTAATACGACGCCCAAATAGCCGAAAATCTCGATGACCGACTTCTCAGAAAGTCAGCCAATCCATGAGTACCTTGAAATAGCGGGGAGATAAACGCGAACATGTAGACTTGGGCAAAAACCAGGAGTGGAGAGTTTAAATGTTGGTGTAACACGAATGATGCAGGAGACTCGCTTTAATGCATATCCCCCAGCTGTCACTTAACCGAGCCGTCAGCGATCCTCAGAATTTATTTCCGACAAGGCGAGAGAGAGCTAAGTAGGTACCTCGCAGCATCCCACATCACAGCCCACCTCGATTTTCGAACCCCCATGATACGCAAACCGTTCCACTCGGCCATCGGCGGCCACACGAGGGCCGACCTCACCCGAGTCACAGACGGCATAGCAGCCTCGCTGCGCGAATTCTCCATCGCCCAGCAACGCGCCGCAGCACCGGACAACAGAAACGGCAGCGACGGCAGCAATGGCAGTAATCGCGGCATTGACAACAACAACAACGACAACGCCATCTCGCGACCGACAGGGAGACAGCGCGCCGCTGCGGCCGTCTCCGACCTCATGGAGCTGAACAGTGGGAACCCGGCACAGCGACCCGGCGGCGCCCGCGGTTCAGGTACCGCCTTCAGGAGCCTGGACCTGCGGTCCGAATCCGCCCCCGGCCCAGTCCGTCGCAACCGTGGCAATATCTCCCTTGGTGAATCGAACGTCATCCGCGGCGGCCCAGCGGTCCCTCGCACCCCTAGCCGGATCGCCCTTGGCGAGGCGAACATCATCAACGGCGGCCTACCAGGTAGTCGACCAGGTGGTCTACGTGGTGGTGGTCTACCAGGTGACTTCAGAGGCAGGGGTGGTTTCTTCCGGGGCGGGGGAGCGGGTAGAGGAGGATTTGGGTTTGGAAGAGGCGGATTTGGAGGAGGATTTGGAGGCAGAGGAGGGAGAGGAGGCGGAGCGGGCCGTGGAGGTCGCGGGGGACGAGGCAGACGAGACGGGGAAGATGGGAAAGATGGGGACAACGGCAAGGCTGAGGATGTTGGGGATTCTCCTGAGGTCCTCGCGATTCGGCTGGCCAACGAGATCGGCTCCACGCACCAGTTCGACCCGTCCATCTCAAAGGGCCAACTCGCGGGCTGGGGCCCCGCCGTGCCGACGACGGGGTCGACCGCCGCGAACGACGACACCGTCATACGGCAGGCGCGCATCCTCGGCGGCGGGGAGTACTTCCACCCGCTCCACAAGCTCCCGTCCGAGGAGCTGTGGAAGCGGTATAAGGGCGACGGCGTGTTCTTCCCGACCGAGGAGATGAAGAAGCTGTCGGCGGACGCCATGGGCCTCGAGGCCTTCCCGCCGGTGCCCAAGGAGACGAAGGACGCGGTTCTCCAGGCCGCCCTCCTCGGCGCGCACGAGGGCCCGCAGTACGCCGATCGCTCGGACACGCTCGGGACCGTGCTGAATTACGTCAAGCGGGACTCTTCGTGGAACGCGGATGCGGAGCGACGTATTCAGGAGAAGGTCAGGAGTCTGCTGCCCGGCGGGAGGACGGGGCCCGCGGGGGCTGCCGGCGGGGCAAGGGTCTAGAGTGGACGAATCAAGACATCTACTTATCTTCGAGGCCATAGATATTGAGAGATAGGAACCGGACACCCGAGGACAACTGTGTTTGTGACGTCTGGTTTCGGCTCTGACGCTACCTGTACCATACGAACATTGTACTAGAGAAAAAAAAAGGAAAAAAAAAGGAAAAAGAGTTCATTTAAGTTCATTCACCCTGCCTGTCATTATGTACATGCATCGGTAACCGGCACCCGGCACATATTCTACACGATGTCACCTCTGGCGCGTGAGACGTTGCGTACCTCTAAACGGCACAGTAGCTACCTACGCCACCTGAGGAGCTTTCCACTCTCGGCAACCCATCTCTTTCCCACCCAGAAGAGAAAGAAACCCCCGAGTCCGCGACGAGCTCCCCACATCTCTACAGCGAATCGGCGGCCTTGATGGCGCTGCTCTTCAGAGCCTCGATCTCGTCCGTCGCGACCTTGATGACCTTGTCCAGCTCCCCGTCGGCCTTGTACCTCATGTCGGCGCCGATGGCGCCCGTCTTCTTCCAGGCGAGGTGGGTCTTGTCCCTCCTCTGGCGGATGTGGCGGACGCGCGAGGTCCACTCGTTGGCGACGGCGCGGACGCGGGCGACGAGGTCCTCGCGGGTCTCGGGCTCGACCCTCAGGACGAGCTCGAGCTCGTTGTCCGGGTCCCGCTGCGGCTGCTGGTTGAAGTCGGGGCTCGCCTGCACGGCGCTCATGATGGCCTTGACGTAGCCGGCCTCGTGCGCGAGCAGCGAGACGGCGCGCCCGCCCCGCGGCACCACCTGCGCCAGCTCGCGCAGCGGGTACGACGTCCCCGCCCGCTTGTCCACCGTCACGCTCAGCGCGCCGACAACCTCGGGGTCGAACCGCCCGCCCGCGTGCACCTTCTTGAACACGGCCCTGAAGTGCTCCGCCTCCCGCCGCAGCCGCGACTCGACGTCGGCGAAGTTGAGCGGCTCCTCGGGCGATGGCTGGGGGTGCTTCGGCCCGTCCTCCGCGCCGCTGCCGCTGCCGCTGCCGTCGCCGCCGTTGCTGCCGTTCTTGGCGGTCGAAGCTGGAGCTCCGCGCTTTTTGGGGTCTGCCTTAGTGTTGTTGTTATTGCTGTTCTTCTTCGCCTTGTGGACGGCGGGAGACGCGTGGAAGGCTCGCGTGCCGCGCGGGAGGTCGACGTTTGACTCTAGTAATGACTCGAGAGCAGGAGAGGCGAGGAGAGGTCGTGGGTGATGCTGGCAGAATATAGGCTGGGTGGTATATGAGGCTTTTGCAGCCGTGTTGGCTGCGAGGCTCGTGCGTGCTACATCGTGGTAGTAGCTATCGAAGGGTCGTGAGCGTTAGTGGGCATTTGAGGGTCAATTGAGCCGACGTACGATCTCCTCGTTTGGGATCGTGCGAACCCTCGCCGCAGAAAAATACGGGCTGCGACGTTGCTCATTTTTTCCCCTTCCTCTCGCTTTGGTTTCGGTGCTTGTTCCGGCTTGAGGGTTGAAGGTGTTGGGAGGTTGGGGGAGCCTTAGCCTTGCTCTCAGCCATTCGATCTAGATTAGATTAGATTAGATTAGGTTAGGTGCATATAAACGTTAGCTCGATTGGTTAGTTGAGTACTTCGTGGTACTTTGTACAGAGTCACTCACTAATTGCTGCCTCACCAACTTTACTGCCTTTTAACTTTTATTATTCAGCATCGTAAACTTAGGTACGCCTTTTTCTCCTCTTCCCCCCCCCCCCTTTTTTCCTTTTAGAATTCTTACAATTCGATCCTCCGTATAAGCTACACGTAGGTACTTTGTATGAAATGTGTCCAAGTGTTGACTGAGGTGTTCAGAGCCGTAAGCAGAAATAAAGTTTCGAGGATGGCGGGTATGAACTCCTCAAGCTTCACTTTCCAAAGGTTACGTTATGGCTTCCCAACTATAAATAATGGAGTAGATAATGGCGTCTTTTGTCCTCCTATAGGGACATTAAGTGTAAACCTTCCAAGTACCCACTGCTCGTTAGAAAGCTTTGTCTTCGAGAGTAATTACCTACATTTAGGTTGGCACTGGCGGGGGCATATATGCAGCTCACGTTAATTACACACCTGTCGTCCCTTGGGGGACAGCACACTTACTTAGCTCAGTCATTTATGTAGGTAGATAGTACTATATTAGGTAGGTAGGCAGGAAATCTTAAGTCGAAGTGCCTTGCAATTTGACTTACCATATAATACTTAAAATAGAGAGTCATCGCCAGCAAAGCTTTCTATTTGAAAAACAAGTTGCTTGGTGCTACCGGGGGTTCTATACTATTTTATTCTTTGATTTAATTTGGAGCCACACCATGCACGAAACCTAGGTAAGGTTTTTGGCCATCAATAAAACTCTAGAGCGTATTCAATATGAGGCACTAGACAGAATTCAGCCTCATATAGTCAGATGCTATCTCTGGTGGTTAATTAGAGTTCAGTACTTAATAATGTTAAGTGGTCTTCGCCAGAATAGTTCATCTCATGTATTCCCTGTAAAGTTACGGAGGAGGAGTCATTCAGCGGCTAGAAGCTAGCTATGTAGAAAAATACATAAAAGCCACATCTCCGCTTGGGGGAGTGAAGATGGGCTTGATCCATACCACCACAGACAAGACAATCCAAAAAACACCAGTACTAAGTCATCGCCGTACCAACAGAGCCATCTGCGCTAAAGGGACAAGGGAAATAGCTCAGCTGTAAGCCATATTTTGACAGTCATCCAGCGTCCTCTTTATTCTATGATAAGAAGTAGCTTAAAGCAAGCAACTGATACTTATACGGCATTCAAAGACAAACAGAGATACATAAAAGGCTTCATTCAAGTCCGGCAAGCTATTCTGTCTCGCTCCTATGGACGACAGTATCTGGATTGGCGACAGTAGCTGGATTTGGCCCACAATAATTAATATGATGGACCGTCCCAAATCCACGCCTCGAATGCCGTCGGTTTCCGCGCCTCCAAAGCCGCGAAAGTTCTCTAGTCTGGAATGGCCAGGTGACCGACACAACAGCATCAACACTACCTTGTGTTATAAGGGCAAACCGCCCGCTCCACTAGCCTCGTGGCAGATACGTTGGAACGTCGAGTGGCTCAACGAGGCGATAATCCCATTCATGAAAAAACGATTTCGAGATAAGCGGCCGCGCAGTACCACGAGAGGCTGCGATAAGGCGAAACTCGATTCCTTTGAAGATGATGTCAGCTGCATGATAGAGGGAGCGATCGAAGCAGGGTTTGTAAAGAAAGAGAACGCCCATAAACGAACACGGCTTCACCGCGCGATTCGCCGATGTACATGGCGCCTGCAGCTCGTGGCCCATGAATTCAAGGCCTTTAAGAAATGTTGGCGCGAGTTCAAGAATAAGGACAAGCTGTGGCGGGTCACGGCAGTCATGGAAGAGCAGGGAGAAAACCCTAGGTGGCAGGCCGAGATGACGTTTACCTTTCAGCCAACGCAGTACGAGGAGATGACAAGGGCGGGAGAGTGGATTGAATTCCCTTCGCCGGAAGACATCAAGTGGTTTTGGGTTACTGGGCCCGAGGGCTTCAGGAGGCTCCATGCAACCGACCAAGGACACTGGGGCCCCGATCCAGATTGCTCAGCAAAAACCATCCCATTTGGCCACCGTAATGGGTGTATTGTGCGCCATCCTGAAGCGCCGCCGCCAGTCCCAAATCCTCACTTATTCGTTGAACAGCGGCGATGTAGCCATTGCGGCTGCGTAGGATAGCTTTCCTTTAACACTACTAGCCCGTGATTATGATCATTATTATAGCTTTATTTATACTAAAAAAGTTTTAGCATTATATACATAAAAAGTAAATTTGCTTATAGCTTTTTAAAACACTTTATAAAAGCTTGCATTTTAAAGCTTTATTATAAATATATCAAATTTTATAATAAAATATATTTTAATTATTTGGACCGGAAAGTACAACAACCTGGACTATATATTCCTTTGCATGCTTTCCCCTACTTATGCTCGACCTTTTGCATATTGTCTCCCTCATGCTTGCTCTATGTCATCCTAATGTCTCCCATGCTCATGCTTCTCATGTCCATGTCTCTCATGCTCAAGCCTCTTCACCCTTTGTTCCAACCTATGCTCCCTCTCACTGATCCTTTTCAGCATTGTCTTTTCCCACCTCAATCTCTTCTCATTCTTGAGTCTCTGTCTCTTCTCGTGCTTCTCATGCTTTATTTTCTCGCCCTTGTCGCCCTTGACATTTTTGCCGCCTTTGACATCTTTGACATCCTTCGGCGGCGTGGTGGCTTCTTTTGGCGTGGTAAAGTTGATCTGCATGGACTCGGCCAGGTCGACATCTAGTAGGTCTGCGCTCAAACCGGCAAACGAAAATCTGTCGATGGCGAAGTCGGCAAAGTCATCAAAGCCCGGAGTGTTGTCCCATTTATCCTGGGCAGCATCCTCCAGTAACGTCGCCTGCAGTTCCATAATCCCAGAGGTTAGCCCCGTAATAGCCGCCATGACTCCGGTGACCTTGGCGATGGTGGAAAAGACATTGGCGGTTTTGATACTGTTAACGGCCGAGGTCAAAGACGCCTCTGCGTCTTCGCTCGCGGCCCTGGCAAACATGGCCGGGGAGTCCTCGATGAGTGCCTTGAGCGCAGCTTGGATCTCCGCAGTGGTAGCCGTAGCTGTGACTTCTCCCGCGTCTTCCAGGGCGCTCGTCGCGGCGTTGGTCGCGATCTTGCCCCCGACTGCGCCGACGATGGCAACGACAGACAGACATATGGTGACGATGCCGATGGCCTTTTCAATGTCATAGTAGGTCTTGTTCATGACGGTGCTGACATTTGTGATGGGCAGCTGTGCAGGTGGAACCTCAAACCAGAGCGTCTTGTTGCCGTTGTCGCCTTCTTTCATCGTGAGTTGGTAGTAGCCGGAGAAGATGATGTTCATGCTGCCGACATCGACGCCGAATAAACCGTCCAATGGGTAGGACAGGTTAGCAAAGTTAACGGTGATGCGGTCGTTCTCGACAGATATGGCAAAGTCCTCCGCGTCCACAGAGAGAGATATAATCTCGCCAGAGTCTAGTTGGAAGTTACCCCATGTGAGCTTGTTCTTGTTGGTGACGGACAGGTTATCTTCGTCGATGGTGTAGTCGTCCGGGGTGCTATTGGCAAAGACGGAGGTCACGCCCGGGGCGAGCATGTTTCGCAGGAACATGACCGGGGAGATGAGCAGAGCATTGGAGGCATCGGGTGAGATGGCGTTCTCGTCTACCTGCAGCACAGGCTTGGGATTGACGTTGTTGTTCACCATGGACAGGATGGCGAACACACAGTTGTCGTTATTAGGCTCCCTCAGTGGCTCGACGACGGCATACTCGTTGCTGGTAGGTTGCAGCCAGGCCCAGACGTCCTGCTGGGAAAGTTGTGTGACAATGTCCACGGTGGCAAAGACGAAGTCAAACTCGTCGAGGTTCTCGTCAATGTTCTGACTGATAAGCTCTTTGAATATGGGGCCGTCAATCTCGTCGTCGATGTTGCCAGCTTGAATGACCGTCACCGGCGTGATGACCGACTTGGAAGAGATGACGAGACTGTTGGTGACGTACTGGTAGACCAAGATCAGGCTGTCAGAACCACCAGCATCGGTGAGGTACACATAATAAGACTCATTAGCATCCGTGTCAGTAACCTTCCACGTGAACTTGGTCGTGATGACTGATATCGTCGCGGTCGATGACAAAGTCACACCACCATCCTTGAATGCCTGGATGATATTACTCGTCACGACAGTCTCTTTTCCAAGATCGGTCTCAATAGCCGGCAAATTTGCCTTGATAGCAAAATTAACCTGATTCGGTTGTGGAACCCACTGCAGAGCGAGCTGAATTGTGATCGTCTGGCCAGCAAGATCATAGTCATTGTCAATGCCGCTGAACGTGCCGCTGCTGATTGGAAGCTCCAAGCAGACCAGGCCGCCGGAGCCTCCTTGAGTGAGGCTCCACGCGGACATGGTGAGGTTGACGCTGGCCTTGTGGTTGTTCAGACTCGCGTTGATGGTTCCGAGGTTCTTGGCCTTGTCGATGAGGGTCTGCCATTGTGCAGCGATCTGGGAGTTGATGTTCGTGTAGTTGGTGGCGTACACCGTATCCCATCCGTTGGTGGTGATTAAAGGCATGGTGTAGCTTTAATTAATGTGATGCTTCTAAAGTCTGATTTCTTTCCTGAAGGGCTTTGATCTTGACATGATCAGGATGAGGAGGAGAGGTTTTCGTGGTCTTATATAGACCTATGACTACAAGTAACAGTTCCTTTAATCTCATCTTCTTTACGCCTCTACTGGTCTAGCATACTCGTCTCCTTCAGCTGCGCCGTGATGGAGAATATCGACGCCTGTATCGGAGAGCCGGTCAGATCTAGAACATCTTAGAGGTCTTTGGGATGTCCTCAAGGTGGGGAGTATGCATGTACTTGGCCTCTCAACTGGGACATTGCGTTGGCAAAATATAGCCCTTTTATGGAAGACTTCAGCTTGGCGTCGACCATCTTAGACTTAGACATGGTAGAAGCTAGTCGTATTTTCTGTCCAATTCAGTTCGAGACTCTCGCTTGTGGCATACATGCAGTCATTCTTTGATTGGGGCTAGCTGGGTGAGACGCAAGTGGTAGAGGATTCTGTATTTGGCGGTTAGGCTATTGTAGCGTGCTGAGGGAGCAATATTGTCCCTAAAAGGGTGTCGACGTTGCATTTATATGCAGTGAGACTTCGCTAAAATGCGGGTGGGTAGGGGTTGCGAGTTGGACTAGCAATGGTGGTGCATGTTATAGGCTATTAGAGCCTGTGAGCCACTCAGCGAAGGATCACCAGGGTGGCTGGAGGGTACCAAGGAAAGGTGGCTTCATAAGTGGCTAAGCAGGGGGGTGGCTAGGAACCCAGACATAGCTAGAGCCTTAGAATCACCTGCAATAGGTGTCAGATTTCGTGATTTCAACTGTTGTTGTATTAATCTTTTTGAGTGTGTATGACTGGCTCCTCCGTCCCTTATTCTGTAAGTTTATGTACAGTATACTAGGCTAGCTATTGCTAGCGGTTATATAAAATAAAAAGTCCTACCTTTTTAAATAAAATAAAGTAATTTAGCAAAAAGGGTTAGATATAGGTAACCTTTGTTCCACTTTAGAAGTAGATCTCCTACGCTAAAAACGAGGGTATAGTGAACAGAAAGGCTGATAAAAGACCGGAACGCCTCCATACGAAAGCATAACAGCAAAGCAAAATACTGTTCAATCATTGTTAAAATATTGTTTTGTCATTGTGTCTCCGATCCATTCCAAGAATCGTGTCTTACCAACGTACCCAAGATGGCTACCAATAACATGAATGGATGGGACGTCGTCTCCCTAGTAACGATACCCTTCATCAACGCCACCATCGAGAATCAGGGAACTTCACCACCAATGCTGGAAATATCGACCGACACCATGCAAATTCAAGGCTCCTTCGGAACATGGCAAGTCACCACCGGCGGCGGCCCAGACATCCTCATCTTCAACATGCCACTCAACGTGATAATCGGCAAAGTCAGCAAAAACGGCGAGATCATCACCCAATTTGACTATCAGAAGTTGACGGCCCGAGTGGAGCTCACTCTAAAGTTCATCGATACCGGCGCCGGAGGTCAGAACCTGGTCGTTGATGCAAAGAACCCGCCGACCTCTGTCATGTCACTTCTAGACAGCAGCGGTCGGCCCTTATCCAACGAATTGGACGATGCTTATATCAAGGAGGCTCTGACTGATTGGTTCGCTGCGAATCTGTCCGACTTTAACCACTGCTTTGCCAGTTTGGACCTGGACCCATCCGTCGATGGCAACATGCAGTGGGCGTTTTGCAAGCCAGCTGTTGTAGCATACACATATGTCTCAGGGGACACGCTGTCAAACAGCTACCTAGGTCTCCTGTACAATACGTCAGGCAATGCGACTCCTGGAACCGTTGCACAGATTGATCCGTCTTTTATCCCTCCTGGGTGTGAGGCGGCGTTTATGCTCTCGCCGGCCATGTTTCTCTCCAACTTCCTGGCGCCGTCGACTGCGGCGCAGTTTGGTATTCCCCAAGGGTGGCTTTCTATCGATACAAACGGGATGAGTATCAGCCTCGCTGGTGGCGTACAAGTCAACCTACCCCAAGTCACCGGATCCGACAGCGACCAGTATCAGCCTGTCATGAACAGCATGGAGGTCGTCGTCGAGGGTTCCATCATGACTATGTATGCGAGCACGGCGACTGTGGTGCTAGATAAATGGTACGGTACTGTGACGGCGTATGATTCATCGCAGAGCTGGATGACCCTCGCTCTAGATCAATCCAGCCAGGGGCTCGCCTACGTGAACACGCAACCATCTATCAGCAACCACACTATTGAGAAGTCCGAGGGTTTTGAAATATTGCAAGACATCTTGGAAGCAATTGGTATCATCACACTCGTCGTCGCCACGATATTGACTGATGGGGCGGCTCTCCTATTCGTTGGTGCATTGGCTGGTTTGGCTCAGGGTGGTGTGCAATGGGGTTTGGCATGGTTCGAGGACAACCACCAGAATGATGCACCGGAGATCACTACCTTGGTTTCGAATCTAAATCTTCCCGTCACTTGGACCGGTGCGGGCCCGTTCGAGACCACACAGGCAGGTCTTTGCCAGGGGGCGTTCTTCTTAGCGGGAGAGCTCCGACCAGGATCGCCAAACTTGAAGGACTTGCGATCTCGTATTCAGCGACCGGGAAAGTCTAACAATAAGAGCTCCCAACACTATATTATGCAGCCAGTGACCAGAGCACACCCGCGTTTGGTTCGAGAGCACGAGGATGATCATCATGTGAAAGCGCATGGGAGGAAGCCATAATTCGATAATCGTTCCTGTCAATGTCGAACCGACGATGCTGGGGCAAGCACGGTCTGTCGAACATCGCACCTTGGATCTCGATGTATCATTCATTTCACTGCAGAGAAAGCTATATTTGCACTGTCTAGTGAGAGATTCCTTGGGCCATATTATGGGCTTGCTTAACTCGGTGCCAACATGAGGTCCTAGTGCCATGAATTGTGCCCCACGGCTTCACCACAACGCTCTCACCCCAGCGCACCCCAACTCACCCTAAGCTCACTCCAGCTCAGGATCCATAAAGAAGGAAAACTACGAGGGCAACTTATGCGTTAGACATGTGTCTGTTGTTGTCAGATATCGAGATTCTGGTTGGTTCAAGGGCTGTATTAGAGTGTTGTGTTTGTCTCGGTCTAAAGGCCTATTGCAGGTAATTCTAGGCCTCTACTATAGTTTGGTTTCCTAGCTACCCCTTGTTTAGTCACCTATGAAGCCACCTTTCCTTGGTATCCTCCAGCCAACCTGGTGATCCTTCGCCAAGTGGCTCACAGGCTCCTTAGGCTCTAGGGCGCCGGGTACCAAATCTGACAGTTGTCAATAGCCTATCTTAGCCCAATGCCAGAGCTAAAGGTGGGCCCCAAGTTCCTAAATAGTGGCAGATCCCTCAATAGTTTGCAGGCATTGGGTTATTCTTGGGTTCTGGGTTCTTGGCAGGGAGCTCGCTAAGAGCCCATGGCCATGGGGTTAGGCTTTGTCAGGGCCTAGACCAGTTAACAATCGCTCCATTAGCCTCCCAATTTAGACAGCTGAAGTCCTAGACAGATTAGGTAACAGATACTTGCTAGGCTAAGTTGTAATCTGTAATCCAACAACTGTTAGCAATTCATTTTTGATGATTACCTAGTTATCTTTATTCAAAGAGTAGTAAAAGATGAACTGGTAAACATCTAGGGAAGGGATCCCAAAGCCTGACTGGGGGGCACAACACAGGAGTGAGTTCTGGCTTGGCAGGTCGGCGGGACCTTTTAGTTTCTTAGTGTCGTCAAATGGGTGGTCGGTGCCTCAGCCTACAGAGACGAAGCTATAATCACAACCTGCTACATTATTTCAATCACAACCTGTTACAGCATAGTAGGTACATCAAGGGTATACAAGTAGAGAGGTAGAATCGGCTTGTTAGTGCAAGGGAGCGCCGGTATAGGAAGGACCGGCTTCTAGATGCCTATGAAAGGAGCCCCTTAGCCCTAACTCTATTAATAGATTCTGAGAAGCGGGCTTATCTAATTAACTACCTTTGATTATTCATTGTCTAAACCAGATCTTCTCTTATAACTCTGTTAGATAATTAGGCAATATATTATTAAATAAGTTAATTGTTATATTAAATAAAAAAAACTGCTTTAAAAGAAATAAGCTTATTAGTATTTAATAACTAGATAAGTTAAAAGAAAAAGCTGTTTTATATATTTTTTATGCTTTTTTTTACTTATATTACGCTATTTTTATATAGCTTTTTTTATTGCTAAAGAAAATTTTTTAACAAGGTTTTTTATATATATTATTATAGGTAGCTAATATATAGCTAATTTATAGCTGGTATACTTTATAGCTAGTATATATAAACTAAGCTTTTATTAAGTACTTAGTAAATATATAGCTACTTATATATATATAAAGCACCTTTTTATAAATCTTTAATAGTTAAGCTTTTTTTTTTTTCATTTTATAATTAATATATAACTAAAACCTTAACTAAAAGCTTTACCTTTAAAAAGAATACCAAATATAATATATATGCTTATTTTTATTACTGCTTATTTATTATTAAAATTAAATAAAAATAAATTACTTGATTTTATTTTTTAAAAGCAAGGTTTACTGTTTATTTAAACGGCTTTAATACCTTTTACTAGCTTTTTATTTAAGTAGCTATTGCGTTTTTTGTTAATTTATAAAGTAATTTTTTAAACATTATTTAAGCTGCCGCTAATGCCGAAAAAATTACCGCGAAAGCTTCTTTTTTAGTATTAAGTATATAAATTTTTAATTATTTTGCTATATATATTATTTGAAAATATTTCAGCTATTTAAGCTTATTAGTATAATAAAAGCAAGAAAAGTTAAGTGTTAAAAAAAGATATAACTTAACTAGAAATTATAAGAAAAATTAAATAAAATATAATATTTTTTTAAAAAGTATATTTAGTTTAAAGTATTATTACTAAGTAAAAAAATTAAGTTAAACATTTAAATAAAAGCAACTTTTATTATTTATACCTTATTTGTTTTTAAATTAAAACTAATATATATTTTTTCTTAATTTTAACTTAAGAGTATATATATATTATATTATTATATTTATATCTTGTTAATTTTATTCCAAATTTATATATATATATTAACAATATATAAAACTAGTTTAAATAAAAAGGCTAGATTATTTAGGTTATACTTAAGCTTTTAATGAAAATAAAAGATATTTTTAGTTACTATTTCAAAAAGACTATATATATGTTATAATAAGTAGCTAAAAAAGCAATTAAACATGGTTTAATAAGCGACGTAATCTTAATATTATATATAATTACACTTTTATCACAGTTTTATAAACCGTAAAAATTAATAACTTTAACTTATAAAGATAAAGCCGTATTTCTTTATGTTAAACTTATAGATTAGTTTTTTAAGGCTTTTAATATATCTATTTAATACTTATGTAAAAGAAAGAGTATATATATTAATCGCTAGTTAATGGGTATATTTTATTGTTTAAGTAATTAAAAGATAATTAATTATCTTTAGTTTAAACTAAAACTAACTTATGCTGCTACACTCTTAAGTATAATTATACTAAAGTAGGATAATAAGTAAGCTATTTAATGGCTTAATTAATAGCTCGATTTAAGCAACCTTAAAAAGTATGCCTTGATTTTTTATTACTTTTTCTATATATTTAGCTATTTTTTTTGCTTTTATATTATTAGCTTTTTTTAGTTATAGTAGCTTTTAGCTACTATTTATAAATAAATTACTTTTTTTATAAATACTTTTAAAAGTAATTTATTTAATAATTTTATTAAATCTTTATAAAGTGTTTAATAAGGTTTTTAAATGCGGTTATATATATAGTATACTTTATTTTAATAGTATTTTTAGTAAAATATAAATTATATTAGCTTTACTATATAAAAAGCTTAAGCTTTATAAATTTATAATAATTAAACAATAATTAATAAGCTAAGCAAAATTAACTAAAACTAACTATAAAAACTAAAATAAAAACTAGATATAAAAAAAACCTAAATTAATAAATAGCCTAATAAAACAGCAGAAAAAAACAAGTAAAACAAATAAGTCTTTATTTTATTAAACTATTATTAAACGTAGTTATATAAAGCTAGCAGAATATAGAAACGCTAGCGAAGCTAAAGTTAAATTAAATAATATTTTAAAAGTTATAAATTTTAAAGCATTAATAGTTCTTATAATAATATAGCAGCAATAGAAATATAAAATAAAAATTAGTTTAAACCGTAAAATAGTTTAAGCTAGCTAATAAAGCTAGCTATAATAACTAGCTTAAGAAAAAATAAAAAATAATTAAACTACTTTAAAAAGATAAAACTTATAATAGATAGCATAATAAAGTAAAATAGCTAAATATTAGCTAACAAATATATTAATTCTTTATTAATAAAAGATTATTAATATATTATTTAAACTAAAGTATTAGAATTAATTAGCTTATTTAAAAAAAGGTATTTAAAAAATAGTTTAACTAAAAAGAAATTATAAAATATTATATTATACTAAAAGTAAAAAATTAGCTTACTTATAAAAGAGTTACTAAAATTAATAGTTTGTTTTTATTATTATAATATATTTAAATAAGTTATTTAAACTATTTATATATTTTTTATAATTTATTGTTTTATTATTGCTTAATTTATTAAAAGATTTAAAAATATAGTACTTACTTTAATATATTAACTTAAGTTTACATTATTTTTTTAACTAAGTTATTTGTTTTTTTTATATTTATATATTATAATTAATAGTTTTTCTAAGTATATTAAAAGATTAATACTTTAATAACTTATTTAAAATATTTTAAAAATATAAAAAATTTTTAAAAAATATTACCTTTAATATATCGACTTTATATAACTTACTAAAAAGTATTAAAATAATAACTCTTTAATAATATAGCTTTAAAATAACTACTAAAAATTTTAATAGTAAAACTAAAATAGTTATTAGTTTAAAATATATAACTTTTAATTTAGTTATAGTAATAATAACTATAGCATTTAAAATATTAAAAAACAAAAGAAAAAGTATACTAAATTAAATATAAGGTTTTAAAAGCAACAAAGTTTAATATATAATAAAAAATTAATAATATACTTTTAAAAATATGCTTTAAATTTTTTGTTAACTAATTCTCCTTTTTAGTATAGCTTTAGGTTTTAGCCTAGTTTTAGCAATAACTACAACATAAACGGAAAAATAAAAACTAAGCTATAAAACAAAATACTTTTTTGCTAGCAAAGCTTTAACTAAAGTATTAATAAACTTAAAAAATAATATACCTTATATTTAAAAGGTAGTTCTATTTAACTTAAAAATAGTTTTATACTTATTATTTAGTAATAAAAATATAATAAACTAGCTTAAAAAGCTAAAGCTAATATTTAATTAAAAAAGTTTTTTTAAGTTTAAAACGGTTAGATATATATTCTTTTATACTATATTAAGAAAAATAAAAAAGATTATTAAAATAATAATTAGTTTATACTTATTTTAAAACAAAATAGCTGTTATATTAAAAGCTAAATTTAAGTATAATAATAATAAATAAAATATATTTCTTTTTATAAAGCTTAAGAACTTAAAAATATTAAAAAAAAAAATAAGATACCTTATTTTAAAATATATTTTATAAGGCATAAACTATATATATTATAGCTAAAAGAAATAATAAAAGCTATAATATTTAAAGTTTACGTTAAAAAATTAATTAAAGAATTTAATTTAGCAATAATTAATAAAATTTTTAAAAAGCAGTAAGCTCTAAATTATAACAATATCTTTTAAATAAACTATAATAATTTTTAAGGTTTTTTTATAAAATAGATTAATTTGAAAGCTTAGTTATAAAACTATAAAAAATAATATAAAAAAATAACTAATAGTTAAAAAAAAATAAAACGGTTTATTTTTTCTAATAATTAAAAGATAGCTTAAATTTTTAAAATCTTTAGCTATTAAGCCAAAATAGCACCTATAACTACAAGAAAAACAGTTAATATAAATAGCTAAAAAATAAAGCTTATAAAAAGAGTACTTCTATTTATAATACTAAAAAGATAGTTAATATACTAATAGAAAAGATTGCTAAATTGGAAATTAAGCTTAATTAAATTAATATAATAGCAGTAAAAGCTAAAAAAAATTAATAACTAACTATAACTTTTATAGTATATAGTTTTACAAAATTAAAAATATTAAGCGCTTTTATAATTTAAATATTTTATATTTTTAAAATTATATTAACTTAATTTATAGTACTAATAAGGTTAGCTTAATTAAAATTAATAAAATATTTTAAATAATAAGCTTACTGCAAATACGTTTGCGCTAATATAAGCAAACAATTTAATAAGTTAAAGCAATTACTAATAAAAATAAAACAAAAAACTTAAAGTATTTAAAAACAGAAATAACATTATTTATTAAAGCTATTTATAAGAAAAACACTTTTTAGTAAAGTATAACTATGCTAAAAAAGTAGCTATAAAAAAATTATTTATTAAAATAAAAAATAGTGCTTTAGCAAACAAGACTTAGCTTTAACTTTTAAATATATTAAAGTATTTATATAAGTTATTATAACAAAAAAGCGCTAAAAAAATAGTAATACAAATATTATATTAAATATATAAGAATTTGCTAGCAAATAATACTAATTTAAAATAGAGAGCCTATATATAACTATTAAAAAAAAACTTTATTAAAAAGAATTTAAATATTAAAGTAGTTAAACAAACTATTATAAGCTATACTTTTTAAACTATATAATTTAAGAACTTTTAAGTTAAAAACGTTTTAAAAGTAAAATTATTAGTATAAAAAGCTACTAAAGTTAATATAGTTAAAGCTTTTATATACAAAAAAAAAAACTTATTTAACTAAAAAAAAAAGGTTATATTAATTTAAACTAAATAATAGATTTTGTCTAAAGAGCTATAATTAATAATAATAGCAATAAAGCCTTATTTAGCTATATGCTTAAAAATAAAGGCTTTAGAATTAATATTCTAGCAATAAACTATACTTAAAAGGTTTTAAAACATAAAATAAAAGAAGTACTATACTAGAAACTAAAGCCGAAAGCATAAATTAGTAATTTAATTTAAGTTTAAGTTTAAAAAATAACTAATATAAACATAAATATACTTTTAAATAGTTAAATAGTTAAACTAAATAATAACAAAATTAAAACCTTACTAATAACTTTTTTATTAATACTTATTTTTAAAGTATAAACAAAAAGCAAAAAAGCTTAAAAAAAAAAAGTAAACAAACTATTTAACAAAAAAGCTAATATTACTATTAAAAACCTTATTAAAAATACTTTAAATTTTAAAAAAATCTTTATTTAACAAATTAGCAAAATAATTAAAGATACTAAAGTTAAAAAAGGTAACATAATTAGAATAAGCCTTAATAATATTTCTTATTTTAGCAAAAAAGCATTTAATAAGTAGACTTTTAATATTATAATAGTTTAGTTTTATATTTAAAAAAAATAGTATTAAAAGCCGCTTATTTTTTAGATTTTTATAATACTAGTAATACTAAAAAATATTTAAAACTATATTAAATTATATTTAAAAATTATAGTTATTATTAGCTATAGTAGCACTAGTAAGCCAATTATAGAAATTATTAATACTAGCATATAATTAAGCATTTTAGTTAGCAGCTATATTAAAAAGTATAGCATTTTTATACGGCAAATTAAACTATACTAAAAAAAATTTATAAGCTAAAAATATAAAATTACATATAATAAAGTAGTTAAAACTAATATTTAGCTTATAAAAAAATCTATTAATTTATTAATATATATAATAAATTATAAATTAGCTATATTTCTGCTACTATTAAGTATAAACTTTATTATAAAAACTTAAATATTTTTATACTATAGCAATAGTTACTTTATATATAATATAAAGTTTAAAAAAACAAGAATTTCTATTTTTATATTAATAGTAAAAGAGTTATTAAATATAAACCTATTTAAAATTGTTAATCTAGTTATAGCTTCTAACTTTTAAGCTAAGTTTATAGTATATAACGTTATAAGTAGTAGTTATCGATTAAGTCGTTAGGTTAAATTAGTTACCTAGTTTAGTAAAGTAAAAAAAAACTTTTTAAAATATTTTTTTTAAAGTAAAACCTTTTTCTTTTTACTATATAATTTATATACGTTTTCAGAATTTATTATATAGTACTATAAATAATATTACTATAATAATTATATAGCTTTTTAATAAGAGCTTAACTTTTATTATTATATTATATCTATTATATTTAGTAAATTAAGCTTTTTATTAGCCTTTTATACAATAAATACTTTATTTTATAAACTATTAGTAGTATAATTTATAATATTTTATAACTAGTTTTATATAGCTAAGTATTTAAAGTTTCTTATAATACTAACTATTTAGAGTTTATACTATATTTAAAACAAATTAAATTAAAGTTTAAGCTTATTTAACCTTGTTAGCTTACTTTTTTTTATATTAAAGCTTTTTAAGCGTTTTTTTACTTAAATTATATTGCTTAGAGTTTTTTAAGGTTTTTAATTTAGGTATGCAATTAAAGCATTAAAATAAGTTTAAGCCGCATTATTATTATAACTAGTTTTTCCTCTCTTTTTAAATAACTTTAAACTATATTATATAAGAAGATTTATTGCCAAGTACTCTTTTTAATTACTTATTTTAGTATGCGATCTTTTCTTTTTTTAAAGCTTTTAAAGCTTTTAAGGCCTAAATCTTAGAATTGTTAAAGTTGGTTAATTTAGCTTTTAGCTTTCCGTTTTAGCCTTTTTTATAATTATACCTTTTTAGTATAGTTATATAAAAAACTACTCTAAATTAACCGCAGTGCTACTTCTTTTAAAGCTAAAGTATCTACTTATTTATTTACTTTTTCGTCTGTATATAAAGCCGTTTTTTAATAATAAGCAATAATACCTTTAGAGATTCTTTTGTTTTAACTTACTTATTTATAGCTTATATAGCCTTTTTAACTAGCCGTTAAGTTTAAACCTTTTGTTTACTTGTAAAGCAATTTTCTATATACTTTTTTTATCTTTTTGTTTATTTAAAAATATATATTCTAGCAACTTTTTTTTAATTAATTTAAATATATAGCTATAAATACTACCGTTAAAGCCGTGCCTTAGACTTTTGCTATATATACTATATTAACTTTCTAATTTAAGCTTTTCTTTTTTATATATAGAATTATATATAGTATTTAAAACTTGCGATTTCAATAGTAACTTTTTTATAATTTTATTAGTTTAGTTATAATTTCTTTGTTTATATATAGATTTATATGCTAGAAATAGTACCTATATTTATAATTAAGAACTTATAAAAACAATAAGGCTAGCTAGTTAATTAGTTAATTACTTACCTACTAGTTAGACTAATTAACCAGTTAATCTTTTAACTAAGCTATTTTATAAGCCACCTTATTAGTTATACCTTGCAGTAGCTACTTCGCAGCCATTTCGCGGCTATGCTATACCAAAAGCTATAAAAAGATAACTAAATACCTAAAGCAATTTCTTCTTTTGCAAATTCTATATTTCCACCTATTTTATATAGTAGCAAGGAATTTGAAGAAGTAGTTATAGCTCCTAACCCTTAGGCTAAGTCTGTAGTATATGACGTCATAAGTAGTAGTTATCGATTAGGTCGTTAAGTTAGATTAGTTACCTAGTTTAGTAGAATAAAAAAGGACTTTTTGAAGTATTCTCTTTAAAGTAGAACCTTTTTCTTTTTACTATATAATTTACATGCGTTTCTAGAATTTGTTGTACGGTACCGCAAATAGCACCACCGTGACAAATCTATTGGAAAACTAAATACTATTTGTTAATTAAAAGGCTAAACAAATAGTAATAAGAAGCCTTTTACGCTTAAACCTAAATAATAACTTAAAGAAAAAATAAATTAATAGAATTTTTAAAAAGTTAAAGCAGTTAGTACTTTAGCTTACTACTTTTAAAAAAGTAAAATTTTAATAAATATTTATAACTTATTTTTAATATTAAACCTTTTAACCAATAATAATAATTTAAAAAATAAAAAAAACGTTAATTTAACTTATAAAATCTTTATAAAAAAATTAAAACTTAACAATAATAAAAAAGTAAAAATAGTTCTTATAAATAGCTAGTTTATAAATATAATAAAAGTTATAATATAAAATATGCTTTAAGATATAAAAAATAAATAGCTTACTTAAAGTAAAATTAATAACTTTATATATTAACAATATGCTTAAAAAACAACTATATAGTATTTATTAACATAATATATAAAAATAAGGCTAAAAAGATTAATTTGCAAAATAATATCCCTTTTAATAAAACTATACTTTTTAAAACGTTTAACTAAAAAGAGCTTACTTAAAAAAAAAAATATTTAATAACTATTAAGTAAAAAAAGCGGCCTAAAATAAGATTTATACTAATATTTAGCTACAAATTAGCAAAAAGCTTAAAAAAACAAAGCTAATAGTAAAAAGATTAAAAATAATTATTAAAGATTAAAAAAAAATAAAGCTTACTAATTTAAAAAAAGTAGTACTACTTAAAGTATTATTTAAAAAAAAATAGTACTAGTATAAGATTTTAATAAAATAGGAAAACTAGACAACAAAATTATACTACTATATAAAATTAAAACGATGCTTTATAAAATATAGCAAGCAAAAAGTATTTTAATCTTTAGCTTATTAAAAAAAAGAGTAATAAAAGTACTCTAAATATAACTTAAAAACAGTATTTTAGAAAAAGCTTACTCTTTATACTAAAACGCCTAATTTGTTATTAAAAAACTTAATAAAAGCTTTTAATTAATTAATTTAGCTATTAAGCTAAATAAAGTTTTTATTAAAAATATAAGCTTATTATAAAGCTATAATAAATTTGCTAAAAAATATATTATATATAAAATACTTTTTATTATAAATTTATTTTCTAGTTATAATTAAGTTTTTTTATTTATTTATAGTAAAATAATAATAGCTTTTATAATACTAATAAGCCTTTTTTAAATAACTATATTACTTTAAAAACATATAAATTTAGTTGCTTAGTTTTTTTAAGTACTATTTAAAGTATTATATAATATTTCGCTAAAAAAGTATAAACTTTTTTTTAATAACGTTATAATTAAAAGTCTAGCTATAAAATATAAAAATTAAAAAATTACTTTAAAAATTAAGCAATTTATAATAAAGTATATCGAGAATATTAATGCTATACTATTTAATTTTAAGCTATTTAGTTTAACTACTAATAGTATTAAAAGCAAATAGTATAAAGCGTTTGCTAAAATTATAGGCTATATATATAGCACCTATAGCTAATAACTAGTTAAAGCTAAAGTTATTAAAATATAAAAATAAAAACCTTGCTAAGATTTAATAAAAGTATAAACGTTTTTTAAAGTAATAGTTTATTACTACATTTAAATTAAAGATTATATAATTATTGCTTTACTTTTAATAATTCTATTATATAAAAAATAAAAGTTTATATTTAAAAAGCCTTAATTATAAGCTATAGTATAATTAAAAAATGTTTTAACTTATGCTTTTTTATTTATAATATTTAACTATAAAAAAGGCTTAATTTAGCTTAAGGTTAATACTTTAAAGTTAAAATAGAAAGCAATTCTTTATTAAAAATTTAAAAACAAGGTTAAGCTAGCGAAATATAAATTAAAATACTAAAAAGGCTTAAAGTTTAACTATAATGCTACTAAAAAGAAATGCTTTAAAGTTATAAAAATATTATATAAACTTTAAAATTACTTATATAAAATATATTTTTAGCTTAAAATAAACGCTAAAATGCTTATTATATAACTTAATAATAGCTTTTTTATATTTTTTAGCATAATATTTATAAAATAAATAGCTTATATTAAAATGTTTAACTTTAATATTTATTATATATTTAAGAAAAAGTATATAGTAGCAAATAAATTGTTTAAAAAATTATTAAAACTTTTAAATAAAATTAATAAAGAATAAAAAAGCGATATTAAAAAATTTATTAACTTTTAGCTTTATATAATAGCAATTTAAATCTTTAGCTTAAATAAAGCTAATTAATAGTTTATTTTTTAAATATTAATTGCTAAAAATAAAAAAATAAAAAATAAGCTATAGCTAAATATTGTTATTATAAAAGCTAATAATAATAAATCTAGCTAAAGCAAAAAAGAAATAGTTAATAATACTTATAAATAGCTAGTATTATTACTTTTATAAGATTAAATAAACTAGAATTAATAAGTTATCTAATATTTAATAAGTAAAATAATGCTGCTATTATAACCTAGGTTTCCTAGCCTAGTATATATAGCTAAAGCATTAGCTAGTTTATAGGTTAAAGTTCTATATATAAGCTATTGTTTATATAAAAGTTTATTAGTTAGTTTTTTACTCTTTAGCTGTTAATTTTCATTTTATATAGTGCTTTTTTATTCTGGTATTATTGCTAATTCGCCGGTATACCTAGCCTGTTTTATTTTTTAGTTACTTTATAGTCTAGTTATTTATTAAAGGTCTAAGTCTGCTATAATAGCTATAATAGGTTATAAATACTAAAAAAAGATAAAATTTCTAAAAACAAGCAGTTAAGTTCTTTATATAATATAGCACCTTATAGCGACAGTTAAATTGCAGAAACTAGCCCTAATATATAATAAATACCTAGAAGTAAAAAAAAGCAATAATTAAAAAAATATATACTAGCTTTACTTATAAAGAAAAAGATTTTATAGTATAACAAATTTTCTAAATTTATTATTAGAAAAGCTTATATAGAAATATATATAAGGCAGTTAAATTATGCTTCTAATGTTAGAGATTATAAAATAAAAAGTAAAACAAAAAATATAAGTAAAATGTTTTAATAAAACCTTTAGTTTTATAAGTTATTAATATATAAATTATATCTATATAGAATAAGTTTAAATATATTTGTAAAACTTGCTATAAGTTCTTAGAATTTCTAAAAGCTAAAGCTTTTAAAAATGCTATATTAAAAGTAGTTCGAAAATTTATTAAGAAAAAAATCGTTAAATAATACAGAATGCTTATTTAAATTAAATGTAATAATAAGTTAAAATTTAAAAAAGGTTGTAAAAGCAGCTAAACACTTAAGCTATAAGTTAATTTTAGGTTTAATATACTATTTATAAATACAAAAACTTATTAAAAGTAAATATTACTAATTTAAAAAAGGCCTTATAAAGTTAATAAATAATACTAAAAAAGCTTAAATAATATATATAAACTTGGTTATTTAAGCTAATTAAACATTTGTTTAATACTATAGTTATAGCACTTACGAAGTAGTTTATAGCTATATACTAATAATGCTAATTAAAAACGTTATACTATTATAGCAAATCTTTAATTAAAATAAAGCTTAAACCTTTAATAATATAATAACCTTTTAAATTAGGCAATTTAAGCGGCATAAAAAAGATATCGACAAAGTTAAAACTATTATTATTTAAAAACAAAAAGCAGCAGCAAAATATAGAAATTAATAAAACGCTTACAAAATTAAAGCACTTTTAGAAAAAAAAGACCTTATACTCCTATATAATACTAAGCTTAGTATTAATATAAGCAATAATAAAAAACTGCTATACCAATAAAATAAATCTTATAAAATTAAGAAAAGCTTTAGCTATAGCTAATATAAACTTATAAATTTGGATAATATACTACTAAATAGTACTTTTTATTTTAAATAACTTTAAGCTTTTATAAAAAATAAAAAGGGCTATTAAAAGCCTAGTATAGTGCACCAAGAAGTTGTAGTTAATACTAGTAGTTAAATCCGTAAAAGAAAATATAGATTAAATAAAGGTAGCCTATAAGGCCTACCTTTATAATAGAAACCTAAAGTTTCCACCTTATTTAATCTATAGATAAGGATTAACAGGACTAATAAAAAGACCCCTTATTAGTACGTATTAAGTACTATAGCATATATAAAAAGCTGTTAACTTTAATAAACAGTATTAAATCGAATTATTAACAGAGTATAAAAAAAAGCTAATTTATATATGCTTACGAAAGCAACTTCTGCTTTACTTAGTAAGTGCTTTATCTTTTGCCTTAGTAGGCGTTACAGGCTTTTCTTTTTACTATTGCTAATACTTTTTAATTAATTTAGTAAAGTTATGCAATTGCTACTCTAAATGCTACTAATTATTCTTATAACTATAGCTTTTCTATTTAACTAAGTAATTAAAGCCGTTCTTTATACGATTTATATAATACTTTAAAATAATTTTAATTTTAAAGAAATTTTCTGCTTTATCTAAATCTTAATTATTTATTACTAAGCTAGGTATAAGAATAATGCGGTAAAAAGGATTTTTACTTTGTATGCCTAGTAATAAGTATACTATAGAAATAACAGAGTATATGTTAAAAGTTTTAGGTAAATTAAGTTTATAGGCTAAATGCTTAATATAACGCTTAACTTTTTATAGGCTAGCTTTCTATTATAAATACTTCCTTAAAGGCTTTTTAAGCAGGTAATAGCTAGTATAAAGTTTTAAATAAACTATATTACTAACGTTAAATTCTATTAACTTATACTTATTATTATAATACTATTTAATCTTTGTTGCTGCAAAATCTATTACTAATTTTATATTCTTGCGTAAATATTCTTGCATAAAGCAAAAGTTTTTATAAGTATTAGTATAAGCGTTAGAATTAGTAAGCATATTATTAAAGCTAAGCAGTCAAAAGCTAAAAAGCTGTTTATATAACAATAACTTAATTAAATTAAAGTATGCAGCATTAAAATTCTACTATAAAATAGGTAGTATATTAACCTATTAAAGTTTAAGGTATATAAAAATGTAATACTAAATTGTAATTTTAACTGTTTAGTTCTTTTTTTTAAATAAATTATTGCTTTATAGGTAGTAAGCAGTAGTTATAAGTAGTTAAGCGCTAAAAAACTTTTAAAAGCCTTGCTAGAAATTAAATATAAATTTACGGTTGCAGTCGGATATAATGCCACTAAGTATACCTTAATTAAACAAAAAAAATTAACAAAATAAAGCTAGTGCTTAATCTTTTATAGTATAGGTCTTATAATTAAAAATTAATAATAAACGTTTAAATATAGCGCAAATAATAAGCATTAAGGTATTATAGCTTATATATCCTTTTAATTGCTATAAAATACCTATAAAAAGTATGTTTAGCAATTTTATAATAAAATTTATACTAATAGTTTTTATTAATTTAAAATCTTTTAGTTTAATTAGAGTATAGTTTTTATATAGCTTCTTTTAGCTGGTGTTATATACTTTATATCTATTATAATATTTTAAGTATTAGAAAACCTTTTTAGTCTTTTTAGTTATAAAATAAAGCTTTAGTTTCTATATTATATTTTTTTTTCTAAAGTAGTACTTATTATTATAAGCTATACTAAAAAACTTACCAATTTATATATTTAAAATATATAGCTTATATTTACTTTTTTAGTCGACGTTATAAAATAATTAGTTAATAATTATAAATAGATAGCTAGGCTAAAAAAAGTTTATAACATCTTTATTATTATTATAGAAAGTTTAAAAAATTTGCTATATTTAGTATTTTTTTTATAATTAGCAACAATTTTATTATAAATAGCTTTATTTATAACAGCTTTAGTAACACTAAAGTTATTAAATTTAAATAAAGCTACTTAAATTTTATTAAAAACTAGTTTATTATTAGTTTACTAGATTTTACCGTTTTTGTTTACTAGGTTAGTAATATTCTTAAAATAGCTAAAAGTATTTAGTATAAAGTTAAAACGTCTTAAAAGGTAATATACTTATAAGTTATACTAGAAAAAATAAATAAAAACATTAATTAATCTTTTGTTAGCTTAATTAATTAATTTAATATTAAGGTTAATTTAATTTATAATATCTTTAGTTATAAAATAGTTAGTAAAAATAACTATAAAGCTATATAATACCTTAATAATTATATATAGCTGCTTAATAGCCTAAATAATATATACTAGACCGTGAAAACTTTTTCTAGATTTTAAAAGATTTGCTTATAATTCGGCAAGCACACTTTAAAACTAATAATAATTACTTGCATTTAAAAGATAACGCAAGCTATAATAAAACAGCTGGGTTATATTGAGGCTATAAATAGTATATAGCGCAGTAAATATAAAAATAGTAATAGACGATCTATTTATTAACAACTTATTAAGGCTAAAAATGCGAGTTATTATAAATACAATTACAATATAGTAGTACTTTAATAAGGATAAAGCTATTAGTAAGCTTTTAAAACTAAAAAAAATTGTTAACAGACTTATTAAACTAATATTATAGCTATTAAAGGATAAAAAGGTAAAAAAAGGGCTTTTTTTTTAAAGGGACATAAAAAAGGAGCAACTAGTATGCTTAGTAAACGATTTAGCAAAAATGTAGCAAAAAACAAGCAAATTAAACAATAATAACAAAAATATACTAATTATATACTACTACTTTAAAAAAACCCTAAAAAAGGTTATTTAAACTAACTTATCTTTAAATACTGCTAGATCGAAAATATAAGCAGAAATTATAGCTATAATATAGCTAAAACAAAATAATAAAGCAGTTCTAGCAAAATGTAGCAAAAAAGTCCTTATTAAGGTAAAAAAACTATTTAAAAACCTTAAAAACTAAAACTTAATAACTATTGTTACTATAGTTAATACCGCTTTTGCAAAAGGTAACATAGTAATAGCAAAAAAGCTATCTAGCAACAATATAATTATTATTTTTAAAAAAAGCATACTAAAAAATATAAATAAGAAAGAATAAGTAACTAAAATATTTAAAGCAAAATTAAAGCTACAAAAAAAAAATAGCCTTTATAATAAAAGGCATACTAGCAAAAAAGATTAAGAAAATATAATTAGATAAAGACTTTTTTTTACTACTATATAGCGTATATACTATAGTTATAAAGTATAAAAAAATAGTATTTAAAAATAAGAAAGCAATATTTGCTAGCATATATTTATATATAAATAGTATAAAAAAAGCCAAAAAGTTATATAATAACGGCTTTTTATAAAAAGCTTAAATATTTAATTATAAACTTTTTATAGCAGAAATTAAGGTAATATAATGCTTTAATTACTATAAGTATAAATATATAGCTAAGTATTACTAAAAAGAAGCTAAATATAGCTACTATATAGTAATAAAGCACTAAAAAAGCAAAAAGAAATATTTAGTTAAAAAAATAAAAGCTTAACTAAAGTATATTAATTATGGTAAAAACTATGCTACTTAAAACTAAGTATATAAAAAAGGAATTAAATAGAAAAATAAAGCAAAAATAGCTTATATACTACGACTTAAAAGCTTTTAAAGCTATAAAAAAGCAATTAGCTTAAACAAAAAAATAATAAAAGCAAATATTTAATTTCTATTAACAATATCTATATTTGTAAAAATAAATAGCAATAAATTGCTAATAAAGCGCTAGCGTACTAATAGCTTAGCTAAAATAGCTTTTATATTTACTTAATAAAATATAATATAATATTTTAAAATATTGTAAAATTTAAATTAAATGCTATAAAAGTGCTATAAAATAGCAGTTATAACTATATTATAATATAAAAACTAGTAATAAATAAGTATAGCAATTTTTACTGCTTAATAAACTGCTAATATTAACTAGTATAAATAATAAGTAGGGTAGTACTATATATAAACAAAAGCATTATTATAGAATTACTAGCAAGAAATAAAAAAAAAAACTAAATATATATAATAATAAAAGCTAGCAAAAATATAGTAACTATATAGTCTATCTACTTTTTAAACTAAAAAAAGGCAAAATAAAAAAGCTTAATTTAAAAGATTAAAGCAATAAATAAAAAATAAAAACAATATATTTTTATAAAAAACTTTAACTTATATTATCTACTATAAAACCTAGAAAATAAAAAAGTAAAAAAAGCAAATAAACTTATAAAATTTATAACTAGCTAAAACCTTATACTAATTATACCGTATAAAAAAATTACTAAAACTAAAAAAAAATAAAAAAACTTAACTTTAAACTTAATTTAAATATTAAAAAATTTTGCAATTATATATTAAAAAAACCTAAAGTAGCTAAAATTAAACTATAAGGCGCTATAAACTACTATTAATTTAATAGTAGTATTAAAAAGATATTTTAAATAAGCAAAAAGCTAAAATTAGCTAAAGCTAAATAAAATAATAGCAGTAGCAGAAGTAATAGCTTATATTATAAAAATTAATATACTATAAATTAATAGTAACTTTAATACTATTTTTAATCTTTTAGTTAAATAGCTAATAGTAATAGCAAATATAGCAGTACTAAAAAAAACAATAAAAACAAGGTAGTAATAACCTCTATAATAAATACTAAAGGTAGCAGCAGTAGAAAAAGTAGCTAAAAAAGCCTACAGATAATTTTAGAGCAATTATATAAAGCTTATATAATATAAATTATAAAAAAATAAAACAGCTTTAGCTGCAAAAGTAGCTATAGTAAAAAAAAAAAGCTAAAAAAAAGCTTTAGTAAAAGTATTAATAAACTTTAAAACGCTTTAAAGCTTAAATAAATAGGTAAAATTAGTATATAAACTTATACTAGAGATAACTATTATACTACTACTATATAGTAGCACAAATAAACCTATAAATGCTACTACTTTTAAGACTAAAATATAAGTTTTAGCAATAAGATTTTTTTTAACCTTAAAAGCCAACTTTAAAAACATATCTAGTAAAAACTTAATATATAATAAATACTAAAGGTTTAATATATCAATAGAAATAATTAAAAAGAAAATAAAAGCACTAGTATAAAAACTTATGCTTTAAAAAGCACTAAAAAAAAATCTACTATTAAATAGGTTTTTAAAAGTATGTAGCAATTTATTAGCAGCTAAAATAGCAATACTATATACCGCTAGCTTTATACTAAAATATTACCTAAAAAGATTTTGTTGCTTTAAAGTAGTAATAATTTTTAAACTAAAAAAAACTGCTAAAGTAAAACAAATAGTAGCAAAATAGCATTTAATTGCTCTTATATACACTTTAAAAAAGGTTTTAAAAAAAAAGATATATAACTATATAATAAAAGTAGCTAAAATAGCAAGCCTTTTACTAAAAGAACAAATAAAGAATAAGTACAATAAATTAATAAATACTGTAGTAAAAATAATAATAAATATAATATAAAAATCAATATAAAGCAGAAGTACTATATTTCTGCTATAGCTTAATATATTAAAAGCCTTTAATATAATTAATAGAAAATAAATAGTTTATATTTTGTAGCAAAAAAGTTATTTACTATAAGTAGTATTATAAGTTAACTTTTTTATATTAAAAAGAATAATAAAATTATACTTTAATATAATAAAGTTTTTACTAATTAATTTAAAAGCAAAAATATTATAAAGATTGTCTTTTTTGCTGCTACTATTTCTTTTATATATATTTATACTATATAATAACTTAGCTATATATAAAAAGCTTGTTATTATAAGTTTTACTAATAATACTAACTTTTTTACTATAAATATTAATATTAAATATAACTATAAAACCTTAAAAAAAGCATAAAAAATATATAGTAGCTAAGCTAGCAGATATAATATAAAGTTTGCTTTAAAAAAAAGTAAGCTTATATACTTTTTTAGCGATAAAGTAGTGCTTTAATAGCCGGTTAACCTTTTTAAGGCAATAGTTTAACTAAAAAAGAGCGTAAGGTTTTTAAAAGTATAGTTTAACTATAAGCTAAAATAGAAAAAATATTTAAAAAAGCTAAAAAAAAAACTTGTAATTTAGTTTTATATAATAATTAAGCTATAGAATTTAGCATAAAGTAGCAGTATAACAAAAGTAAAGCAGCTTTATATTACTATTATAAAAAGTATATTATTATATAAAGCGGTAGCTTAGTATTCTAAATCTTAAAGCAATTAATTAAAAAGACTTATAAAATATTTAGTAATAACTTAAAATAAGTGCTTTAAAAGGGTAGCTAAAGCTTATAAGGTAATACTTATTAAGCAACTAGAAATTAAACTAGAAATTCCTTCGCTAGACTTATACTTAAGCAATAAAGCAACAGTATTTAAAGAAAAAATAAAAAACCTGCTAAATAAAAGTATAATAAATAAAGCAACAGTAATAGTAGATAACCTGGTATATAAGGCAAAAAAGCAATAAAAAAAAAGCTAAAACTAAAAAAAGCTATAAGCAATAACTAGTAGCTTAAACAAAAAGAAGTATTAGAAGGTTAATTAGTAAAAAGCATAATTATAGGGCAAAAAGCTAGGCGTTATTTTAAAAAAGAAATAGAAAGTAAGGTAGCAGAAAATAAGGCTAAAAAAAAGCTGCTACTTAATACTAGCTAAAAAGAAATCAAGCAGAGCAAAAGCTTTAGCTAAATACTAAAGGCTGCTAAAACATAAAGCAGTTATACTAACATAAATTTAGACTAAAAAAATAAGCTTTAAGGCTTTTTTTTATAAAAAAAAGGTTTTTAAGTATTTAATGCTTTTATATAAGTATATAGAAGTAAAAAAAATACTATAGCACGTAATTTTAAGGTATAACCTTTTAGCTATAAAGTAAAAGGTACTATAGCATAATTTAAAAAGTATGCTACTATATAATAATAAGAACCTTTATATAATAACAGAAGTGCTAAAACTAGCAAAAGCTATAGCAAAATAAATAATAAGTACTAGAAAGCTAAGCATATATAAGAAAGCAAAAGCTATAAAAGGTTAAAAAAAGAAAAAAAAAAAGTTAAAAAGCAGAAAAACTATAAAGAAACTATAGTAAAGCTATTAAAAGTTCTTAGTAATTAAGTTACTAACCTATTATAGTTTTTAAACTTTAACTAAGTTAAAAAAAGAAAAAAAAGCTTAGTAAAAAAAAGCCTTTTTTTAAACCTTTTACTTTTAATAGGCTATTTAATAAGAAATAGCCTTTTTATAGTAAAGTACTGTTAAAGTAGCTATATAATAGCCGCATAAGTATTTTATCCGGCTTTAGCACAGTTTTTGCTTATGGTTACATATATAGATTTTACCGCGCTATTTAGTTAGTATAAGCAGGTTATTTAATAATAATAACATATACTACCTCTAGCTTAAAGAAACTATACCTTAATTTAGATATTAAAAGTAAATAACTAAAAAATATAACAGAAAAAACTTAAATACTTAATATAAGAAATCTTAGTTTTTAAGTATATTTATTCTTAAAATAAAACAATATTATATTAAACTTTTACTAAAAGGATTTATTTACTTATATAAACAAAGTTTTAGTAAAATTATAGTAATAAAAAATAAAATAACTATAAATAAGTTCTTAAATAGCTTTAAAAAATGCTAACTTTTTATTTATAGGTTTATAAATAGTTAAACAATAGTAAGCCTAGCGCTTGCTAAAATTATTAAATATAAATTAACTAGATTATTAACTTTTGCTTAGCAAATTAATCTTTTGCTTTTATAAAAGCGCTATATATTTAGCGTAATAAAAGAAAAAGTTATAAAAGAAACTACTACTACTAATATATTGCTTTAATATTTTAAAAAAATCTAAAAACTTTAAATTACAAAAAGCAGCTAGTTTTTCTTTTATTATAAATATACTAAAGGTATTTACTTAAAAACCTAATAATTTAACAGAAAAATAGCTAATAAAAAACTTCTTTAATAAAAAAAAGATATACTTTTTATAAAAGAGCTTAAAAATAGTTTAAAAATAAAAAAGGTATTCTTTTTTAGTATTAAAAAAAAGCATAATATTATTAATAAATGCTTAATAAAACTATTTATAAAAATAAAGCAGTTTATTTATAAAATATTAAATATAAGCAGAAAAGTTCTAAAATCTTATAAATATAATAGTAAATCTTTTTAGCTTATAAGAGCTAATAATAGTAAACTAGTTATAGTAATTAAAATAGACTTTAAATTAGTAAAAAAATGCTATAGCATTAACAATAGTTATATATTACTTTTTTTATATAAATAAAATAACTTTTAATTATAAAAGCAAAAAGTAATTATTAAGTATAGCTACTTTATTTAGCGTATATAAGTTAACAATAGGTTTAAACTTTATTTTACCTTTGCGCTATAGCTATATAATAAAAATAAAGTATATAAAAAGTATTAATTTATTTACTTATTCTATTTAGCCTTAGTTATATAGCTTATTAAATACTTTATTTATAGCTTTTTAATTATATAAACCTAAAAAATATATTTAAAAATTAAGCTTAATTTTCTGCTAATTATTTATTAATAGAATTCTTATTAGCTTGTTTTCTAATATATTAATAATACCTTAATCTTTTTAAATCTTAGATATCTTATTAAATAATTACAATATCTTTTTTGCTATAATATCTCTACTTATATAAATAAATTAACTATTAAAAGCTTTAACTTTGTTAATTTTAATAGATTTTTTAATACTAAGTATAAAAGGTATTTTAAAAATACAAGGTTTATATTTATCCGATATATCGGGTAGCTAAAGCATATTAGGCCTATTAGGTAATTAAAATAAGTTAAATAACTAGTTTATATTAAGTATAGCAAAAATATTATAGAAATTATATTAGTTAAAATTGCATATATAAGCATATTTAATTGCATTATAAATTGTATTTATAATTATAATTATAAGGTTAAAAATGCTACACTATTTTAAAATATTAACTATATTAGCTATATTAGCAATTTTAATAAAGTTAAAAACTAAAGTAGCTATACTTAATAAGTTAGTTAGAATTTTATATTATTTTAATAGATTAACTATATTTACAAAGTTAAAAATAGCTAAATTAGCTAGGTTAGCTAAGCTAATCTTATTAAAAGCTAATATAAAAGATTTTATAATAATAGCTTTTATTATAGAAGTTATAAATACTAGTTAATTTAAAAAAAAGTATTTAAAAGCTTAAAATTATTAGAAAAATAAATGCTTATTTTTATAACGTTTATATTTAAGTTAGTAGTATTAATAATTGCTTAATAAGAAAATAGTGCTATATTAGCTTATTTGTTTGTAGTACTAGCTGCTGCTATTTCTGCAGCAAAAAGTACTATAGCTATAGATAATTTCTATATACCTTTTACTACTTTGCCGGTATAATTGCTTTTTTTAATAGTACTTATATAAGTACTTTTAGAAATAGTTTTAATTTTAAAAAACAAGTTAGCTATTATTACTAATTCTAGCATAATTAATTAAATTAAAGCTATTATACTATTTTTATATAAGAGTTTAAATATAAAATCTTTATTTGCAAGCAATAGTTTATAAAAAGTAAATACTATAATAGAAGTATTAAGTAAAATAGTTATATTTTAAAGAAGAATAATTTTATAAATATATAAATAAACTTAAAGAAAAACTTAGAATAGGATTTCGAAGTTATTATTGTTAGCAAAAGTAATTTTGCTGTTTTAGTAATCGATTATAGCTTTTCTAAGGTCTAAAAAACTATTACTTAATAATAAGCTAGGTATAATATTCTTTTTAACTACTTATTTTATTTTTTTAATTTTAAAAAGGATTAAAAATTTATAATTGTTAAATTTTAAAATATATAACTTAAATTTAGCATATTCTTTATAATAAATATATCTTTTGCTTATACTTTTAATTTTTTTAAACTATTGTTTTATTATATAATTAATAAATTTAAAAATCTTTTATAAAATAAAGGTTTAGCTAGCACTAGTATTAATATATACTATAATATTATTGCTGTTAAATTAAGCATAAATAGTAACTTAAAAAAATATATAATTATTGCTTATAGCTTTAATTACTTTATTAAAGTTATAAAGTCTAAGTAATACCTTATATAATTTTAGTATAATTTACTTTTTTTTATATTTAGAGCTTTTGTTTTCTGCTGCTAAAAAGGCTAATTCTAACTTAAAAAACGGTAAAAAGGCTAAGCTTGCTATATAAGTTTTAAAGTAGCAAAATAGTTTATTCCAACTTAAAAAAAAAGTATAATAGCGCTTACATATATAAATAATAAGGTATAACAAAAATAAGCTCTTAATTTATTTAAAAATATACTAAATATACTATTTAATATATTAATCCTTATTATAAGTTAAATTAAATATTTTATCGCAGTATTTGCATATTATACTATAATTAATTATAATATAAGCGCTATTACTATTGTTTAAATTAAACAAAGTTATTAAAAGAATAAAAAAAGCTAAAAAAAAAAATTAATGCTATTTGTTTTTTAATTCTTATTTAGCAATATTAGCATAATCTTTTTTATACTTGCTATATTTATTTTAATAGTAATTGCAACTATTTTTGCAATTATAGCTTTTTTTTTTTTTATAAAAGTTTTTCTTTTTTTTTATATTTATTATTTTTATTTAAACAGTACTTATTAAATAAGTACTTAAAACATTTTTTATCTTTGTTACTTCGTTTATAATAAAAAAAGTAGAAACGTTTGTTTTATCTGTTTTATTTATTATTATTATATTATAACTATTTTAAAGCTTTAAAATACTTCTAGTATATAGCAAATAGAAGAACTAGTTAAGCTTTAGCAATATATATTATATAATTTTCTAAAAATTCTGTTAACTTAAGTACTTAAAAGTATTACTTAATATTTAAGTTTATTTATAATCAAATAGTAGTTATAATACTATACTAATTCTTATTTTTCTTATTAAGCGTTTTTATAGCTTTAGTATATTATAACTTATATTAAATAAAGTTAATTATAGCTACTTTATTTTTAGCTATATATTTAAAAAAAAGTTTATTTTTGTTAAACTTTACTATAGCTTATAAAGCTTATATAGTAAAACAAGTAATTAATTTTTTTAATATCTTGTTTAAACCTCTGTTATAAAAAAAGCAATAAATATTTATTATTAACTTATTATTCTACTATTATATTACTAACTTTACTAATAGTATTTGCTATATAAAAAAAATCTAGGCTTAATTAGTATTAACTATGTTAGCATTTTTTAAAAACAATTTAATACGTTTTATAAAGCAATATATATTAATAAATACTAATTTATTACTTTTAGTAATTATTTTAATATTATTAAAGTTATATTAAATAAAATTAAACAATTTTATATTTAATTACTTAAAGTAATTAGATCTTTTAGATAATATATTTGATTTTATAAAGGTTTTACTGCTATAATAGCCGCTATTACTACTAAGAGGTAGTAGAAAAAATAGCATAAAAAGTAGTACTTTTTTATTTTACTAATATAATAGTTTGTAAAAAAGGCTTAATAGTCTGCCTAAAGGTCTTAGTAGCTTATCTAGAAGTCTTAATAGCTTGCCTAAAGGTTCTAGAGGTTTAAGTTGCTATAGCATCTAACTAAAAAAACTATTGCTATTTTTATTATTGCTGTTATTTCTGTTTAAGTTGCTATATTTTATAGCTAGCGTATAATAACGTTAGTAAGTATTTAGGTTATATTAATTAAACCTTTTATAGTTTTTATAACTATTAATAAAACGGTATAACATAAGGTATTATAATAGTTTATTATAATATATTTAACTATAGGTATGTTTAAATAATTATTTAACTATTAGCGTAATATTTTTAGCAAAATAAACTATAGGTATTAAAGGTGTTTAAGGTACTATAAATTAAGGTGTAGCCGTAAGTGCTAGCGTAGAAATTAACATATAAATATATTATATAAAAAGGTTTAGAATACTAAGTATGTTTAATTAATTAACTCTTGCTTAAACGGCTAGTTAGCTAAATTTTGATATAAAAACAGTTAATATACCAAATATAAATTGTTATATTAAAAGTTGTGCTAACTAAGGTACTACTAGTTATACTATTTAAATTTATAGTATAGCTAGCTAGTTTAACTAGTTAAGTATGTTTTATTATTATATAAGCTTTACTAAGCTATTATTGCTTTAATAAAAAATAAAAAGAAAAGGTAAGTTAAGCTAGTTAAAACTTAGTAATAAAAATAAGGCTTTAGCTTTTAATTTTTCTTTATTATAGCTAAATACTAGCTATAGAAACGGTATAGATTTCTTATATTATTTAAAGGAATTATAAAAACTTACTTTTAAGTATTTTTTACTTTAAAAAATATAAAATATTATTAAAATACTATTAGCTAAAGATATTATATATAACTTAAAAAAGTTAACGCTAGCTTTAACTTTTTAGACTTTTTTATAAGAAGCTATATTTTCTTTAAAGTTAAAGATTTTATTAGCTATTATTTAATTTCTAGTTTGCTAATCTTTAAACTTTTTTTTAATAAACTTCTAACTTTAAAAGTTGTTACTATATTTAAATAATTCCTTATTAAATAGTTTTTATTTCTTAAATTAACTATCTTTTTTATGTTTAATAAAAGAGTTATTAAGTTAAGCTAGTATAGCTTTATAAGCTATACCTTATTGTAAAAATTTAGGCAAAGCATTTATAGTATATAAATTAGGTTAAAACAACTAAAAAAAAAGTTAATTAATTTATTAGTATAATATAAAATAAGTAAAAGGCTTACCAGGTAAGCTAATTAGTACTAAAATTATAATTAAAGGTTTTTTTAATATCGGCTATTAATTTAATTAACTTAGGCTACTTCTAGTTTTTAGAGGTAGCCTAAGTAGTAATTTTGCTTTCGGCAGTATAAATATTAAGCCTGCTTTAACTAACTTTAGCGTTAAATTTTTAATAAAAATAAGTTTACCAAATTCTTTAACTATAGTATTATAATTAACTTTAAATATTACCGCTTAAGCTAATTTAAATAATGCTAAAAAAACATATAAAAACTTAATTATAACTAAGTAGTATAAATATTTAATTAAGGTATATAAGGTATAAAGTACTTATAAAATATAAGTATTTTATATATAAAGTATTTATAAATACAAAAGTATAATATAACTTAATAAGTTTTAAAAAAAAACTTTATTTATATATTACTTAGTTAGCGCTTATTGTTAGCTGTTTTATAATAAATTGCGCACTTTTAAATAATTATATATAGCTTATAAAACTTAGAAAAAAAAGCTATATAAAATAAACTTTGGTATAAAAAACAAAGTAAGCATATTAAATATAAATATAAAAAAGTATTTTTTATATATACTAACTTAGCTAAAAAACTATAAACTATTATATACTAAGTACTAGGTATAGTAGTATTTTAGATAATATAGCTGCTAATATATTAAAACAAAAAATTAGAGTATTTAAGCATAATCTGCGGCAAAAGTAATAAAAGAAACAAAATATAAGGATTTCTTAGCTGTAAAAAGATCTTAGCTTAAATTTTAGCGTTAATCTATAGGTTTAATCGGTAACTTAAAGCTTAGCAAGTTAATCTTTAACAATAGTTTAATAAATTAGCAAGTAGCTTTAGCTAAGTTGAGATCTTAACAATAATAATTAAATACTATAAGCCAATTTAATTAATTTAGCCTATAAAATAACTAAAAACGCATAAATTATAGCAGAAGTTATAAACTATTTTAGTTAGGATTTATAAGCTAAAAAGAGTAATAGTTAAGTACTATAAGCTAATTTAACTAAAATGCTAAAATTTTTGTATTTAGAGGTTATAAACTATTCCGCATATATAATCTACCGGCAGAAAAAGAGTTAGCCTTAAAAGAAACAAGGCTTAATAAGATAAAAAAAATAAAGTAATCTTTAAAACGCTAGCTACTATTTAGTATAATGCACTAAGAGGTTATAGTTAATACTAATAGTTAAGTCCGTAAAAGAAAATATAGATTAAATAAAGATAGCTTATAAGGCCTGCTTTTATAGTGGAGATATAAAGTTTTTACCTTATCTAATCTATAAATAAAGATTAATAGAACTAATAAAGAGACCCCTTATTAGTATATATTAAAGCCCTAAAATCTAGATAATAATATTTAAATAATAGAAAACCTCGATAATAATTTCAACCTATATAAAAACGCAAAAACAATCGTTAAAAAAAATAAAAACATAAAAAAATCGATTAAAAAAACAATTAAAAAATAGCTAAAAAAGCAGGCAAAATCTATTAATATTAAAACTGCAAATAATTAAAATATTATAAATAATAGCTAAAACAAAACCTAATTAAACAATAACTTTATTAAAAATTATATTGTAGTTGTATTAATAAATCTTTTAATAATTTATAAAGCTATAAGGCTTAAAATAAAAAAAGAGTTTCCTTTTTATATGCTATATATATAATATAATTTTTTTAAGTTTATAAAGTAAGAATATTTAAAAAATAAGCGTAGTTAGTATTAGAAATTAAAAGTAAAAAAGCTAACGCTATAAAAAGAAAAACAAAAAAGCAAAAATAAAAAGAAAAAAAACAGAAAGGAAAAATTGTCTTATTTTTGTTTTTTTTGTTTTTTATACCAATTTGCCCTAAAAAATAAAAATTAACATAGAAAATATACCTTAAACTTCTAATTATATAAATTAACCTTTTGCCTTAAAAAACCTAGCACTTTTAATATAATAAGAAATAGTATATTAAAGTTAACTGCTAGATAATTTAACAATTGGCAAACTTATTTTAGGAGTAATAAAAAAAGGAATTTTAATATTGCGCTTTTAAGCTTTTAGCTAATTTAAGGCTAAATAATCGTTATACTAAGTATAATAAACTCCTTAAATATTATATATACAGTTAGCGTAAGTATTACTAGTAACGCTAAAAACTAAAATATATTTAAAAAAAAACTATATGTTAATATAACTACTAAAGTAACTTTAAAAAATTTAATATTTATAGGTTTTATAAAAAATAAGATTAAAAAAGCTAAATTATTAAATATAAAAAGCTTTAGCCTAACAATAATTATAAAGTAATAAAATAATATAATTACTTTAAAAGCTACTTTTATAAGCCTTAAAGTATAATAATTAAAGAACGGTTTTATTAGTGGTAACTTAAGCAATAAAATTTTTAATAGGCTTTATAATACCTAATTTAAAATAGAAGTTAAAACTAATTAACTAATAAATATATATTTCTTTAGTAGTACTATCGAAAATATAGATTTTTATATTTTTAAAAAGCTATAGTATAAACAATTAGTATAAAATAAGTATAATTAATAAGTTATTTTTATAGTTTATTATATAAAGGTATATTATAGCTTAATAACTGCTTTATTTATAGGCTAAGCTTTTTTAATATTAAAAAAGTGCTTAAACTTTTAAACTATAGGTAGACTAGTGCGATAATATGGTTTTAAAACCTTTTAATGCTGCAAAAGCATTTTTTTACTAGTAAAATAAGTATTTAATCCGCTTTTAAATATAATAGTAAAAGGTTAAAAAATAAAATATAATATAATATAGTTAAAATAAGCTAGAACAGCTAAATCTTAACTAAAAGAAAATATAAATAAAGATAAGAAAAGTTTTTAAAAAAAAAGCTATAAATAATTACGCTATAAACGAAGTATTTAATTAATTTAGCAAAAATAAACCCAAAAATATATTAGAATAAATAGTAAATAATTAGAATATATAATAAGTAATATAGTTTAAATAAAATACCGATATAGTAATAACCTATAAAAAAAACAACTATTAGCTAATTTAATAAAAAGTTTAACAAAAAATAGCTTAAGCTTAATAAAAAGAATTATATAAAGCTATTATACCTATTAACCTATTTAGTATAATTATGCTAAAAAGCTTAAATAATTATTTATAAAGCTGTTTTTCTATTTAGGCACTATTTTAACTAGATATAAGTAATATATTAAGCCTAAAGCTATTAAACAAATAAATAGCTTAAGCAGCAGTGCTAAAAAAAAGTATAATACCTAAAAAAATTAGATTAAAAAATAACTTACTAATAAATCTTTAGCTAAAAAATACCTTAATCTTTTTTTTTTTCTTTTTTAACTAAACTACTTTTATTATTTTAGTTATATTATATATAAGAAAACATAGTATATATATTATATATTTCTTAAGTATTTAAATATTTAAATTAATACTTTTCTTTTTTTATATTTTATATATTATCTTTATTATTATTATTATAATAAAGCTTAAAGTTTTAAAAAAAATAATAGTTAAACTATTTAATGTAGCTATAGAAATAAAAGTAGCAAAAGTAAGTAATACTAATCTTTAAAACCTTTTAATAGCAATTTATAAAAAGCTAATTAAAAATAAAAAAAGAAGATATAGTTGCTACTAACTAAGTATATTGCATAAATTAATTGTTTAATTAAATATTTTAACGCTAAAAATATCCTTATAAATATACTTTTTTTTTCTTTTTATATATAAAACTATAATTCTTTAAATAACTTTAAATATATAAAAAAATTGCAAAAATAAAGTTTAAAGCTTTTAATTAATATTTTGTTTTAATATAAAGTTATATTTTGGTTAATATTTAGCGAAATTATAATAATATTGCAACTATTAATTTATAGTGCAAAAAAAGTAGCTATTGAAAAAGTATTTGTAAGCACTTTTACTACCTTAATTAATTTTATATAGCGTTTTAATAAGGCCGTTATAACAAATATTAGAAATAGTATAAAGCTAGTAGTATTAAGCAGTAAATGTAACATTAGTTATAGCTATTTATATTAGTACTTAATTATTATTTATATTGTTAGATATATTATTTACTTTATTAATTTGGTTAAAAATAAAGAACTATTGCTAGAATATAGTAGTATATACTTATATTTATAAGCTATATAGCTAAAAGATCTAATTAATATAATTCTTTTTTTTATTTGTTTATAAACATTAACTATAGTAAAATAAAATAAGTTTTAAAATAGTAGCTTTTATTATTTAGCTAACCTATATTTGCTACTTTAAAAGCTAAATAAAGCTGCTTAAATATTTAAAACAAAAGAATTTTAAAGCAAAAAACTAGTTAATTTAGTTATTAATTATATTTACAAAATAATAAAATAAAAAGTCTTTTAATGCTAAATAGAACTAGTTATAGCTTTTGGCTTTTAAGCTAAGTTTATAGTATATAACGTTATAAGTAGTAGTTATTAATTAGGTCGTTAGGTTAAATTAGTTACCTAGTTTAATAGAGTAGAAAAAGACTTTTTAAAGTATTTTTTTTAAAGTAAAACCTTTTTTTTCTTACTATATAATTTATATATATTTTTAGAATTTGTTATATAGTACTATAAATAGTATTACTATAATAATTATATAATTTTTTAGCAAAAGTTTAACTTTTAGCTATTATATTATACTTATTATATTTAGTAAATTAAATCTTTTATTAGCCTTTTATATAATAAATGCTTTATTTTATAAATTATTAGTAATATAATTTATAATATTTTATAACTAGTTTTATATAGCTAGATATTTAAAATACTTTGTAATACTATTTATTTAAAGTTTATATTATATTTAAAGTAAATTAAGTTAAAGTTTAAGCTTATTTAACCTTGTTAGCTTATTTTTCCTTATATTAAAGCTTTTTAAATGTTTTACTACTTAAATTATATTGCTTAAAGTTTTTTAAGGTTTTTAATTTAGGTATGCAATTAAAGCGTTAAAATAAGTTTAAGCCGCGTTATTATTATAACTAGTTTTTTTTCTCTTTTTAAATAATTTTAAACTATATTATATAGGAAGATCTATTACTAAGTACTCTTTTTAATTACTTATCTTGGTATGTAATCCTTTCTTTTTTAAAGCCTTTAAAGCCTTTAAAGCCTAGATCTTAAAATTGTTAAAGCTAGTTAATCTAGCCTTTAGCTTTCCGTTTTAGCTTTCTTTGCAGTTATACCTCTTTAGTATAGTTGTATAAAAAACTACTCCAAATTAACCGCAGTGCTACTTCTTACGAAGCCGAAGTACCTACCTATCTACCTACCTGCTTACTCCTTCGTCTGCGTACAAAGCCGTTTTTTAACAATAAGCAACAACATCTTTAAGGCTATTTAACACCCTTGGAGATCCCTTCGTTTCGACCTGCCTGCAGCCTATATAGCCCTTTTGGCTAGCCGTTAAGTCTAGACCTTTTGTTTACTTGCAGAGCAGTCTCCTACACACTTTTCTTACCCTTCTATTTGTTTAGAAATATATATTCCGGCAACCTTTCTTTCAATCGATTTAAACATATAGCCATAGGTACTACCGTTAAAGCCGTGCCTTAAACCTTCGCTATATATACTACATCAACCTTCTAATTCAAGCTTTCCTCTTTTATATATAGAATTATATATAGTATTTAAGACTTGCGATCTCAACAGCAACTTTTCTGCAATCTCACTGGTTTAGTTATAGTCTCTTTGTTTATATATAGATTTGTATAGTAAAGATAGCACCTATATCCGTAATTAATAGACTTACAAGAATAACAAGGCTAGCCAGTCAATTGGTTAATCACCTGCCTACCAGTTAGACTAGTTAACCAGTTATCCAGTTAATCCTTTAACTAAGCCACTTTGTAAGCCACCCTATTGGTTATACCTTGCAGCAGCTACTTCGCAGCCACTTCAAGGCTATGCTATACCAGAAGCCATGGAGGGGTAACCAAATACCTAGAGCAATTTCTTCCTTTGCAAATTCCATGTTTCCACCTATTTTATATAGTAGCAAGGAATTTGGAGGAGTAGTTACAGCTCCTGGCCCTTAGGCTAGGTCCATAGTATATAACGTTATAAGTAGTGGTTATCGATTAGGTCGTTAGGTTAGATTAGTTACCTAGTTTAGTAGAGTAGAAAAGGACTCTTTGGAGTATTCTCTCTAAAGTAGAACCTTTTTCTCCTCACTATATAATTTATATATATTTCTAGAATTTGTTATATGGTACCGCAAATGGCACCACCGTGACAGAGCTTAAAGAAAACTTATATAAAATATATTTTAGCAAGCTATTTATAAAAGTATTACTAGCTTTTAATTATTTTAAACTAAATAATTTATTTATTTTGCCGTTTAAATTAAACCTTTTTTTACTTATACTAAGTTTTAGTGCTTTAACTAATAATAAAGGCCTTTTAATAATTTAAATATTTAAAATATACTAAAACTTTAAATAACTAGTTTTAATTTATTATTTTAATAAAATAAATATACTAAATTACTTGTTACTTTTTTAGCTATAAAAGTTTTAAAAAGAATATAAAAAGGTTTCCGAAATAAAATGCCCTATGTTCTATAGGTAACCTTTGTTATACTTTAAAAATAAGTTTCCTACGCCAAAAACGAGGGCATACGCTATAAAACACGACTAAGGCTGTCTGGGCTGGGTTATATTATCACACAAAGTATTCTCCCGCCCCCCTACCTTTACCGGAACAGAACAATTCAAGCTCTTCGGGTTATCAGAGTGACAGCGATGAAGCGCTAAGTCTAGAGGCTTTCATCATTCGAGTTTATTGTCCTATGTGACCCTCTCAAGTCGCAAATATGTCTGCTGTGGCCGATGAGTGTTTACATCTTCACCCCCAAAATTTGACACCTCGGGGGGTAGAGGCAACAGCTTGAACGTCCACAGTATCATCGTGATAATAACCCTGAGTTCTAGTTTGGCCATTTTCACTCCTGTTTCATGTAAGGAATGGTTGCAACGTTGCGACGGACAGCGCAAGTGGTCGAGGGTGCACTTACCGAAACATCCTCGCAGACCAGCGCCATAGGGCAATATAGGTCCAGCTTTTGGATTGAAAGACCCCGTCCCGTCTCCGGACGTGACCAGAAACCTCTCGGGTTTGAACTCTGCCATATCCTTATGGTCCCATTCACCATACCGATCCTTTGCTGCTTGGCTACTGAGGCTTCGCTCGTATTCGTTGATCGGAAAGCTCGGACTGACATAGCTCGGCCCATTGACTGGCATAAAGACATCGGTGCCTTTGGGTATCTTATGCCCCAAGACGACTGTATCCCTGGTTGCCATCCTAATCACCGTCGGGATCGCAGCAGCCACACGATGGTTTTCTTCGATGAAGGCATCTAGGTACGGAACGGTGGTCTTGGCGATATAGTCGGGGCTAGGCAACGTACCCGCCTCTGCTGCACGATGATGAGCTAGTCGTAGGGCCTTGCGGAGCCTGTGCTGTACAGTTTGATGTCTCGTCAGCTGCTTTACACACCACCGGAGCGTAGTCGATGTGGTCTCGTGGCCGGCAGTGAAGAAGCCGACGAGCTCGTCCCTGATAGCCGGGGTGTCGTACATCGGCTGATGCCCGTCTTCTTTTGCCTTTGCCACCTCGGCGCTTACGATGACATCCATTGCGGACCCTATCGTTTGTTCGTAATTTCCATCATCGGAGAATTTCTTATACGTAGCTTTCAACCTCTCCGTCAACAAATTATCGACAAATTTTCTCGCAGACACTAATGAGGGGTAATAGTTCAGAGCAAATGTTAGGTGTTGCCTCGGGAATGGAGAGCTCATGCCAATTTGGATGCTATCAACAAGGTTTCTCATAGCTCCATACGCAGTAGGGTCTTCGGCTGATGGGAATTCAACTGGCGTGTCATCATCGGGCGTACTCCCAACAACATCAGCTGCGCGGGAGGAGATTTCCTCCATCTGTGTTCTGATCGTACCTACATCAAAGCCATATGAGACCAAGAGTACCACGTCCACAACCGCGCGGATGATATCAGCGTCAGCATCAAAAGATCGACTCCCCGCGAGGCGAGACTTGAGCTGCCACAATTCCAGAAGCCCCAGAGTTGCGGTATGGATGCCGGGCGCTACGACGCCATTCAAGAAACCCGGCGACATCGTATCACGAATCAGCAGTCGCTGTGCGCGGAACTGACAACTTCGCTGTCGTAGTACATAGGGTATGCTCCGTCATCGGCGCCCAAGCACCACCGGACGATGCTCTTAACTCTGTAATCCACTACTCTCGTCTAAGCAGGAAAGTTCCGGCCGTTTTGCACGCACGGGGCTTCCTCGACTTCCATGATGTCGAGTCAATCGCGCGTGAGATCGTGCTTGAACCTCAGGACACAGTCATAGCGACGGCCCGACGGGTCTGGTGTTTCGCCACCATAGTAGTGGTGTGAGGGTTCTGCTTCAAGAACTTGCGCAGCGGATGGAGAGCCTGTACGGGGGTAAGTACAAGGTTGTTAGTTTGGACAATTGGATTGAGAGCGCACAAGCACTGGGTATGAGCAGTTTGGTTGTCAGTTGTCTGAAGGTTAACGTGGCCGAGTCTACTGATTTGAGATTTCCTTACAAAGTACCTCGGCAAAAATTAAGGGAGCACTTTGCCCTTGTCTTTAGCGTAGGAGACTACAAGGTTGACTCCAAAGTGGAACAAGGGCTTAGGTACTTATGGCGGGTATTTTTATGCAACAACAGGTCAGTCCTGAAGCACGGCCTAGGCTATAAGCGGCATCGCCAGGTCAGATGCCGATTGTTTATGTGCTGTCTCTCCTCGAGGGTACACGATGTCCTCCACGAGAAGCCTGATTACCAGCCTTATTCCCAAGACTCATTCTAGTTATTTCGTCCTTTCTGGCGCATTTAGATCCGCAGCTTGCTGACGTTAGAACCAAGCGATCAAACTGTGTCCTCCATTTGAACTATGACTATAACTGTTAAAAGACAATTAACCATGCGCTGGTCCGAATCCTCTTTCAAACACTCAACGCCAACCTATTCCTATCATCACCACCCTTCCACCATCACCAATCTGTCCCCCCACTCACCGTCTTCCGCTAGATAGGAGACGACTTCCGTAATCTAGCATGGTAAAGTGAAATATATGTCACGGTCTGCGTACAGGTACAATATTCGTCCCAGTAGCAGCCCAGGACCGGTACAGACTTGGGTGAGTACATTTCAACCTGCGGATAGCCCAGTACTGCAACTTCTAACTCAACGAATTCCGAATCGCTTGGAAGGTTGTCTGTGAACTCCAACATGATGCGATTAAGTCGAGCGGCAAACTGGTGTGGCTTTTGTCAAGCATTCATCCTAATACCAGTAGAGAGAACCCGACTTCGCGTACTCATGATCTACAGTGACTAGGATGTCATCTTTTAGGAGTTTCAGCTGCAACCCGAAATAGTATCAATACAACAGAAGAAGAAGAAAAGGGCGGAAAAAAAGCCGCGAAGTCCATCATACGGATCATTCACGGAATGCACTGCAGGTCTCGCCAACACGTCTAATGTGAGTATTTACCGCTGCTTCCAATTTCTCCCCTCATTGGCCAGTACCTACATAAAACTTCGTCTCTGACGGCAAAAGCAATAAACGAATGCACGTTGGTACATTTGGGCACGGCGCAGTGCGCCACGTACCAATCGGAGCTCGTCCTCTGAACACTAGTTTCAATGTAGCCTTCACTGGCCGTCCGCTTGCCTGGTCTGTCTTTTGCACGATGTATGGATATTCAGAATATGCCTGGCAGGCCCCCTCTTCCCTATGGAAGCACCTCACAAGGGCCTGCAATTCAGCCTTGGGATATATATTGCTCTCGTTGATACATCATTCCACGCCGCACACCTCAATCCCTTGCTTCTAAACCGAGTCCTATTGTGGCTCGTTTCGACTAATAGAACATCTATAATGCTATTCGTAAGTTCTCACGGGCACGTGCACATAATAACTAGGTAACACTCGTTGTTGACTCGATATAAGAATCTAATGCCGAGTGACGGCGTCCAACGTGAATCAACAGCGACCCATTCCTCCCCCTCTGTTTCCCGTTCATCGCCGGCACCATCAGACGGTCACCCGCTGACGGGTGAGTTTACATTTGCCCTCGACAGGCGATCTCCGAGTGCCCAGGCGCCTCCAGGCGACATCTTGTTCCGAGGGTCTTCCTCGGGTTGTGTCCGCCTTCGAGAATCAAGTCAGCAAGAGGGCGGACCATCGAATACATTTGGCGTGGGCAGTTCTGGTTCCGGCATATCCCCTTTATTCAGCCAGCTCCCCTCACAGGACAACAGTTCGTCTAACATATTCGGGGTCAATTCCTCAAGCACCCCGGATGCCCCTTCTTTCGACCTGCCGTTCTCAAATCCTTTCACCCAGTCTTTTTCCCAAAGCTTCTCGCCTGTTCATCCACCGGTTGAACGGAACGCGTTGTTCGGCGCAACCTCCGCGAGCGGGCATCAGAGCCGGGGGTCACGCCCACAAAGCCGTGAAACGTCGAACATATTTGGTATCGCAATTTTTAATAATGGGGGAGCTGCACTGTTTGGCCAATCTTCATCCCGGGCCGAAAACAGATTTTTCCCCAAGGACCTATCGCCCGGTGTTCAATTTCCGGATAACAAGGCCTTTGGCGAAGTTTCTCGAAATACGAATACCAGTCAAGGAATAACCCCGGAGAACAACGGTTCTCCCAGCATATTCTCCCAGCTCTCCCAGCAGTCCAGTACCAGTCGGGCAGTAAGCCCGCAGAGTAGTAGCGCAGCCAATACTCCTAGCACACATACCTCTGGAGCCCTGCTATTTAGGCCCGGCTCTGCAAGTAGAGACCTCTCGTTTCACAGCAGTCCCTCCAACATATTCGGCCCACAATCGAGGACAAGTTCCCCCATCCCTTCCCCATCGTGGCCAGTTTCAAGTTCGACGATATCCAATAGGGGTCGCGTTCTGACTCCACGGAGCGATTCCCGAAGCCTGTTCAGCCCATCCGCAACTAACCTCAACCGGAACGCGTCACCTAGCCCCGCGCGTCGGAGCCCCGGCGTCGACCAACCGCGAGTTCTGCAATCCGTCGAGCAACAAGATGATGCACCCGGCACACCAGTGGTATATCCAAGCAGGCGTGGGACGACCAGCTCGTCCGCGTCACACACCATGAGCGCGCATAACTGGATCCCGTCCGTATCTTTATCGCCGCCGGACCAAGACCAGGGCGACCGGCTTAAGGATGTAGACAGCATGGACCGAAAACTAGCACAAATTCGCCTCGTTACACCCCGACGCTCGGGCTCCAGGACCAGCATGGAAACGGAAAGGAATATGGGCAATAACGCCCGCCTGACCCCCGGTCCAGGCCTTCGCCGCAGGCGCAGCAGCAGCGTAGTAGCCGAACCATACAACATCCGCGACGAAGCGCCGACGAAAGACCCTTTCAATGCTGCCCCGTTCCAGAGCGCACTGAGAGATGCGAAAATGCTTATGGGCGAGCTTGCAGACGTGTTGGGAAGTGAAAAATCACATCATGAGCCAGGGCCGAAGATTAGTCGGTTTTATACCAAGGCGCAGGAGTTGAACGGGTCCGAGTTCCCGCCGAAGAGGATGGTAGGGTTTGTGGGAGATTCGGGGACTGGTGAGTTTTATTTCTTCCCCCATTCTTGTTATATACTTAACTGTGAGATGAGGCTCCGTAATGTGAAAGTTGTGAGTAGGTATGGGTGATGGGATGCATGCTAACTGTGAATACCGGGAGTAGGGAAAAGTAGTCTTGTGAACTCGTTGTTAGATTGCAGGAGTTTGGCGAGGACCGTGAGTTTCTAAAATTCCGCCCCATGTTTGTCAGATGAAGAGGGGCATTGGGGCAGCTAATACCATTCCACTGTATAGAACAGTGAAGCAGCCTGCACGTGCGTCGCGACCGAGTACCACTACCGGCGTGGTGACAAATGTGACATCGAAGTCGAGCGGTATTCCCGAGACGAGATCAGGAAGCAGGTCAAAGATCTACTTCTCTCTTACCGCCGTTTTCACCGCCGCGGAAACGATCCGAATAACCGTGTTGTCGAGGACCTGTCAGACGAAGAGAACGTGGGGCCCCGCGAGAAGAGGGCTCGTTTGGCCATCGACACGTTCAAAGCTATATTCCGCCGCCGCATGGGTGATGACGCGTTCTTAGTAGCTGACTCAGAGGAAGAGGTTCTTGGCACAATGTACCGGTGGTTGGATGAAGATGAGTTCCGGCCTGTTGAAGAAAATATCACAGCGACGTTAGGCGAGTGTGCTGGGGTTTTGTCTCGTCTGACGTCCGAAGAACCTTCTGCTGATGGTCCGGCTGTTTGGCCCTTTATAAAAAAGGTGAAGTAAGTACCATATTCTGCCTGGAATATCAGCTAGATTTATCGAAGCTAATCTTCATATTCAGGGTCTTTGTTGACGCCCATATCTTGAGCAAGGGACTCATTCTCGTGGATCTTCCTGGTGAGTGATGGCGTGATGCTTATTCACCACTATAACTCGCGAATGACTGAGCTGCTAACACAAATCTTCTCAAGGCTTTCACGATGTGAATTATGCCCGCCAAAACATAGCTGAGCGATATATTCTCCAATGCGATGAGATAGTTGTTGTATGTAATACGGTGCGCGCCGCCACGAACCTTAGTGTTGAGCGCTTCTTCGATCTCGCTCAACAGACCAATAAGTCCAATATAGGAATTATTTGCACCAGATCAGACGTCAGTGCTATATCCTCTCTATATATACAATTAGCATGAAAAGTAGAACTAACCTATTGCAGGACTTTCAACATAAAGAAGAGAGGGACTACTACAGCGACGTACAGACAGCCACGATTCAGGACGAGATTGACGAAGATCGCGAGACAATCCGGCAAATCGAAGAAGAACTAAATTGGATTGACAGTCCAGACGTAGAAGGGATAACTGCTGAGCAAAAGGATGCTGAGAGGAGCCTCCTCCTCCGGGAGAAATGGGATGTCGAGTAAGTTTTGAGGCTATTCTCTTCACTATAGGTCTTCTTTTATGAATCTTCTTACCGGAATTACTAATGTCTGCGTGCCTGATCATAGAAAACGGTTGGAACAACACGAATTTGAGTAAGTTGTTTTAGCCAGGGCCCAATCGCGCTCATAACTCACACTCCCGCCAGTATCCAAAAATACCTGATGGAAATCCGCGCCCGGAGAATCGGCGGCCAGCTGCGAGCAAAATACGGAGACTCCACGCCATCCCACAACCTACATGTATTCTTCGTCAGTAATACCATGTATTGGAAGAACCGACAAGAGTCCCGTGATCGAGCAATACTTCGGCTAGAACTCAGCGGCATCCCGGCCGTACGCCGACATTTCATGGGCATGGTTTCCGAGAGTCAGTTCGCGGAGGCTAGCACGTTTCTACGTGACCGTGTAGGTAAGCTGCTTGGGGACATAGAGCTTTGGGTTCACTCCGGAGCTGAATCTACGGCGGCCGAGAGAAGAACGCTGGGGCTAGTGGAGCGGCAGATGAGGAGTGTATGGTTTCCCTTTTCTTTATCATATATATATTCCCTACCCTTCCGCTCACTTACCCTAGCGCTTCTCATCGCCCCGTGTAACAACTAGGCAATTGACTAATTATAACGGATAGATGCAGAGACCTTCCGAATTGAACACCATCTTTAGAGGATTCGAAAAAGAATTCAAAAATAACTTAGACCTCCCGGGGCGTACGTACTCAACCCCATCAATCTTGCAACTCATTGGTAAAGATGTCGAGCTGAGTCGTTGCAGGCAAACGGGTAGATGCCTGGGTGGCAGCGGCGGCAAGAGAATGCTGGAAATGGGATGGGGTGAGTTCATACGTTCCGCAGCCGCTCAAACCGTCCTATCTCGATCTACTCGTGCTAATATACATCTTGCCGTGTGACTAGCTGCCTCCCGGTACGTCATCTCAGTCAACCAACGCCGGAAAAACTATTGACACTCTCTGTTTAGCATCTTACACCGCCTGTTGCACCAGGTTTGGTCAGCATCATCAGACTGATCGTATCGGCGCTTACTGTTGGAATGAAAATATCATGAAAGCAATGAACGCCACCATGGAGCCGTTATGGAGTGCGCTTCCTAGGAGCTCCGAGACTTGCATGAAGAGTATTACAAGTATTGTCTCACAATCCATACACTCGGCAGTGATGCTCCTCGGTACGTCAAACGACTCAGAGATCCTATTAAGGCATGCGTGGAGAGGGCATTCATTAACGTGCTACCTTTGAAGCCGAACTGCACGATCCATCGAACTCATTAGAGGACCCCATCGAAGCCCTAACATCTCGAGAGCATCTTCTTGTGGCCGCAATCGAAAATGCCTGGGACGATTTTGATAACAAATTGAGGTCCGTTATCTACGTCCCCTTGATCATTCCCCCCAGGTTCACAATCCCCAATCCCTTCCTTGAAGACTGACATATATCTAAATTACACGACAGACTCCTCCAGATAGCCGCTACGAAATACACGCGCGAATCCTTCCTCGGCCAAGGCATGGAAGCCGCATACCAGGCGGCGAACCACGAATATGGTGAGCTTCTCCTCCATTCCTTTTCCTTTCCACGTCGCAATAGTCTCTTGTTTCCATACCCCTCCCATGAGTGATGTCTCCAAGGCGGGAGGCACTATATGGGTGCCCGTATAGACTACCTGTAAATAGATGAGAGACCCTCCCTCTTTCCCTCCAAACAAGGAGATACTTAGGAATTCGTAACTCCTGAGTCTTTAGCCTTCGCCTTCGCTTCCGCCTTCATCTCAGGTGGTCGGCGCTACATCCGCTCCTGTGATATCAACCAATGACTGACAATCCACTCCAATAGGTCGCGGTTCCCACGACCGCCGCAAATCCCACATAACGAATGCCGCCACTTCTCCACAGTTATTTATCGACATTTTAAAAAACTCACTCACGGAATTCAAGGCCCTGACCTCGATCCTTGAGAGCCAGGTCCGGGAGATAGTCGAGGGGCACACGGCGATCATATTAACGACGCTGGATAATGGGCGGGGCGACGGCGCGGCGCGCGAGGCGGATAGGGACCCGGCGTTTAAGGCCAGGGTTGAGGCGGAGGTTACGAGGGTTAATGCGGCCATGCGTGGTTTGATGACGGCGGCGGGGATCTAGATTGGGGCTGCGATGAGAGGGGCATGGTTCCAGTATGTGCGTGCAGATATATGTGAATAGTTAACTACCTTACGATTACCTATATGAGTATGTCGACAGACAGATGCATGGCTACGGGATGATGATGGTTATGCTACACACGTATCATTTGAGCATAACCATGATAGAAAGTAGTACTGAGGAAAGTGAGCTTTAAATTCCAAAAACAGCTACGTAGTGAAATCATGCTAGCGCTACGAAGTATGTACCAATGTTCATAAGACCAACTTCCTAGGAAGTCGATCAAGTCGGTCGCGAGGCCAAAAACAACATATTCAATCAGGAATAGATACTGTCAGTTTATTACGGCCGAGAACGCAAAGTAATACAAACGGACCAGTACAAAACGGGGCCAACTCAGTAAAACGAAGTACTTATACCGTGCAGGATAACTCCACCTTCGGGGGCCGCCTGAGTCAAAACTTCAATCCACCATTGTCATTTCGAGGTATGTAAAATCCCCAAGATTTGCGTTATCGATCACAGAATACCTATACTAGTCTACAGCTAGAGCTAAGTGAATTTCCTGTCATTCGTTGTTACTTGTCTATCAGTCTACAGAGCACACTACCTAAATGTATACGGTACTACCTAGCAGATGCTCTAAATCAACCATTAACAGGGTTCTATTAGTTGGAAAACTTTCAGTGCTCCGAAGTCGCGGCCAATTGTGCTGTGACTCCGTCATCCTTTCTTGCGACGGAATTGATAGACCCGATATGATTGATAGAATAAATATTCTCTTGCTTCGAAGTTATACTCGACCTTCCTAAAACTTCTTTCCGCCTCATTTTGTACAACTCGCCTGGGCAGATTGGTGCTCTGCCTGTAGGTACCTAAGGAAGTGGGTTTCCTCAAGCTTGGAGCGAGCTTGTCCGTCACCGAATCCGATCCGATTCCATACCCTCCCCGTTGTATCCCATGGTTCGAAACCCTCAAGAGAGCCACGGTCTTCCCATCAAGGAATCCCGCCATCTCCCGTTTATATAATAACACCTATAGGTTCCGGCTCTTTTTGGAGAAGCGCAGGCAAAAGTATCAACGACGACTCCAACTGGTCTGTGCTTCGTACGCCTTTTAAACGGACCGTTTCCACTTGGAGTTGGTGAACTGCTGAGCCGGTCTGGCGCGGCGGAGGAGCCTTGAAACTGCTCATCGCTTTCTCTTTACCCGGCCATTCGTACACCGTCGCAGTCCTCCAGATCTCTTGGACAGCTTGGCTAGGCTCAACGTCGTGTTCATAGTCCAATCATGACGTCGAAACTCCTCAGGGGTGCTTGGACCGACCTAGCCAAGGCGACGAGCCGTATATCTGCGTCTACGTTTCCCAAGGGATTCAAGGCATCGGGCACCATAGTCAGTGTGAAGCCCAAGAACACCACAAAGCCCGATCTTGCCCTCATCGCATCAGAGACGCCATGCTCCGCGGCCGCTGTTGTCACCAAGACCAAATTCCACGCGGCGCCCATCACCTTCAGTCGTAAGCTGCTGGAGTCGAACAGCTCCAAGATTCGGGGTGTCATCATCAACTCGGGCAATGCCAATGCTGTGACTGGGCCGGGCGGCCTGGAAGATGCCAAGGCTATGTCCCAGGTGGCTGATCGCTATATCGGTGCGACCGAGTCAACCTTGGTCATGAGCACGGGCGTCATTGGACAGAGGCTGCCCATCAAAAAGATCCTAGATGGCGTGCCAGCCGCGCACGCGGCTTTGGGAGGCACATACACGAATTGGTTGGAATGTGCAACGGCCATCTGCACTACCGACACCTTCCCCAAGTTAAAATCTAGGACCTTCACCCTCCCTTCCTCCCCTTCGATCGAGTACTGCATTGCGGGCATGACCAAGGGCGCGGGCATGATATGTCCCAACATGGCCACGCTACTCGGCGTCATAGCCACGGATGCCCCCGTCGCCGCCCCGGCACTGCAGGCGGCCCTCCGCGCGGCGACAGACAAGTCCTTCAACAGCATCAGCGTCGACAACGACATGTCCACGAACGACATCGTCGCCGTCCTCGCCAACGGGGCCGCGGGCGGCGCGGAGGTGACGGCGGAGAGGGCGGCGGACTTCGAGGCCTTCAAGGCCGTGCTCACCGACCTCGCGACCGACCTCGCGAAGCTCATCGTCGAGGACGGCGAGGGCGCGACCAAGTTCATCACCATCCGCGTCACGGACGCGCTCAGCGAGGCCGGCGCGCGCCAGGTCGCGGCGACGGTCGCGCAGTCCTCCCTCGTCAAGACGGCCATGTACGGCAAGGACGCGAACTGGGGGCGCATCGTGGCCTCGGCCGGCTCGGCGTTCGTGCGCCCGGGGCAGGCGCAGGTCGACGACGCGCCGGACCTGGACCCGGACGCCACGAGCGTCACGCTCGTCCCCGCCGACGGCAGCGCCGAGCTGAGGCTGCTGGTGGACGGCGTGCCCGAGGCCGTCGACGAGGCCAGGGCCGCGGAGATCCTGGAGCAGCGGAATATCGAGATCGTCCTGAGCTTGGGGACCGGCTCGCATGAGGCCGTGCACTGGACGTGCGATATGAGCCATGAATATGTTACTATTAATGGCGACTATCGGACTTAGGACTTCGTGGGGGATGAGTCACTTTACGTGGGTGCGCGCGCCCATACATGCCGTTGGAGAAAGTAGAGCATTCATGACAATAAAAGTTACCTAGCCTATAAGGCGCGTGGATTTGCCACTGAATCCTGCGTCGTTATGTCTACGAAAGTCGCTTGCCTGTTGATAAGCTGAAGTGACCATACCATTCTACGACCGTCGTGGCGATACGTACGTTAGTAAATACTGTCGTCGCTTTAGCCTAATGTAGGCCAATTACACGCGTGAGGCGAAAAACTCGATTCCGAAACTCCTTGTGTGAAGACTACTTACTATTCCAACTCTTAACGCCCAGTTGCGTGGCAACTCGCCCTCGAGTCTTTTCGATTCTTACTCTATTCCACCCCGCCCCCTTCTATTAAGAAGCTAACTGCTTTATGATCCTCTCTTCGCATCAGGTCGAAATCTCTGCAGCACGGACTGTAGGGTTATTCACGGATCGTACTAAAGCCAATTTCAATAGTGACCAAATTGGAAGCGTTCTCTCTCTTTTCGCTTTGCGGGCTGTTCCTATTTTTTATTTTGATTTATCGCTGCTCAACTTAGACAGTCTGAGAGTTGCTCTGAGGGGTGTATGAGATCTTCTTTCGAACTGGCCTCCGGCGTGAGGTTACGGGTCTATGAACACGGCCCTCGTCCAGGAAATCCGGACTAGCTACATTCTTCAGTCAATGATACGTATCATGTAGGCTCAGGCGCCAATTATGTAAAGTGTGAAGATAAGCCTATCATCGTGTCCGGGACGGGTATATATCTTCATCAGAGTAGTTAGATCATATGCGCCTGTTAGATAAAGCTTCAAACCAGGTGGGGTACCTGTAAGCACTCGTGAAAATAGAATGCTGATTAATTGGATGTGTATCATCTACTTATCTAAGACAATAACGAACATTTCGCTTTGGGTTTCGCGATGTTGTAGATAATAGGTGCCCAAAGAGGTGTCCTACATGGATCCCCACAAGTCGGCTGACAGATAGCATTAGCATTACCATCTCACACCAAATCCCGACTCCGTAACTCCATCCCCTAGGGGCGACTAGCGGAGAATCGCATCGATGCTGGAAGGAACCACAGCGTCACAGAGTCCCTTCGAGATCAGCAATTCGTCTGGCGATGCTTGTATGCGACCATCCATGAACAAGCTCTGTCAATTACCAGTCGACCAGCCACATGTCTTGAAGCTGTTGGGGATCTATAAGAATGGGCATTCTCCCCTTCGTGACATATGCCTTTGACACTCATCGTAATCACAGCGGTTCTAGACCTCGCCTAAGCCTAGAAATATAAATATCATCTCATCACAATTACTCACCATAACACCTCACCTCTACAGCCATGTCTCCCCCGCGCCGTGCCCTGATCGCCGTGACATCGGCTCACGCCACTCTATTCCAAGGCAAAGAGACGACCGGCCTGTTCATCAGCGAGGCACTGCACCCATACAACGTGCTCAAGGCGGCGGGTTTCGAAGTTGATCTCGCGTCCGAGACGGGCAGCTACGTAGCCGACTGGCTCTCGCAGCAACCCGACTTCCTCAACGGCGACGACCTCACGACCTGGGACGACACCACCAGCGAGTTCAGGCAGAAGCTAGACAACATGACCAAGGCGGCCGACCTCGACGGGAGTCGCTACGGCGTCTTCTTCGCGTCGGCCGGCCACGCGGCGCTGCTGGACTACCCCACGGCCAGCGGGCTGCAGCACATCGCCGAGCAGGTCTGGGCGAGCGGCGGCATCGTGGCCTCGGTGTGTCACGGCCCGGCCATCTTCGCCAACCTGATCGACGTGGAGACCAAGGAGCCGCTCATCAAGGGCAAGACCATCACCGGCTTCACGAGCGAGGCGGAGACCACGATGGGCATCATGGAGGAGCTGCGCAGCTGGGACAGGGAGCTGGTGGAGGACATTGCTGCTAGACTCGGCGCGACCTGTGAGTTCAAGATATCAAGCCGAACCTGACTAGTTTTGCTACTTCTTCGTTTTCGTTGCATTTGCTGACTTGGGTTTAAGACAAACGCTCGGAGGGCGTCTGGGACGACTTCCATATCGTGGATGGTCGGTTGATCACGGGTCAGAATCCGGCTAGTGCGCGTTCAACCGCCGAAGCCGTGGTTGAGGCATTTGAGAAGCTGTAGATTGTTATCCGTGATAGAGATTAGTTGGGGAGGGAATACCTATTCATTTGTTCTTTCTCTTCCGAGGCAATTGCGATGAAGATACCAAGATTAGGTACTACGGTACTTAAACTGTCCGTATAGCAAGCCACAGTAGTCTAAATTAGGGCTCAGAGAGGTTTCTGTGGCTGATCATGGCGCCCCGCCCACGTGGCCCAAGCTCTCGGCGCTAGCTCAACCCATCTATTTTCAGAATTCGACACGAGTCCCAAAACCTTAGTCTCTTCCTTTCTCTCTCATTCCACTCTCTAACGCAGACAAGTCCTGTCTCTCTGTACTTCCGAAGTCCCCGGTGACAAGGTGTTCAATTGGCCACTCAATATGCGAACCGCGGCGCTGCCTGCTGCACGTTTGCCTATTGTGCCAACGCCATCTTCGCTACGGGTTTGAGAGTTATCCAGCAACGTGTTCTTCCAATCATTTAAATTTTTGACTTCGGCACTGCGAACTTGACTGGCGTGTGTGAACGCCTGAAACGGGTTCCTCCTTACCTTCATCGAGTCGCATCGAGTCTGATCGCCATCAAAGAGCTCTGCGTTACCACTCTCGAGAGGCAGCCTGCAACGATGTCGGACGTTACTACTCTCTACTTCTCGACTCCCCCGGTCGCGAGGTATGTGCTCCTCCTTTCTCAGCCTTGACCAATGACCATCGGTCACTGACGCAGAGTCGACAGGACCTTCGCTACGGCCGTGTTCCTCTCTTCCGTTGCGGTCTACACCGGGATGCTATCGATATATGGCTTCCCCTTCCATTATTCGATGCTTCTCAAGTTCCCTCCCGGGATCCATCGATTGGCCACGAGCTTCCTCATCACGTCGAAAGACTTGGGTGTGCTCTTTGACACGTACTTCAGTATGAGTCACCGACCCGATGACACTGCACGGACTCTAACTGACCACGCTCATCAGTATATTCATACTTGAGCCAGATGGAGAAGGGCAATTCGAAGTTCTCGAAGAAAGAGGACTTCATATGGTACCTCATCTTCGTTGGTGGCGTCATCGTTGTACGTCTTGCACTTGTTTGATATCCTCTTTCCCCCGTTGCTTGCTTTGAACCCGTCGCATTATGTCCCTCATATATCTGCCCGCATAGTGTCGTGCTCTACTACTATAGCGGTTCCTGGAACTGAGGAAGATTGCCCCTGCTCTCCGACTGGTCCGTCATTCGCATACCTCAATAGGGCCAGCTCGGAGTGTGGGTATGGTGGGATGTCTTCTATGGATGACTCGGGTGATGTCTTTTGACTATTTGCCTGGGTGGTTTTGAGCGCCCTACATAATTTTATCTCCGTCTGCTTTTCTCATGATGTTGATTCGAGTCTTGCGATGCGAGAGATAGTCGCTAACTGCGATATTAGGTTGTCAATCAAGTCTTCACAGGGGCTGTCCTGTATCTGCACGCACTACTCATAGCAGCCTGCTATACGGCAACCCAGGATCAGCGTGGAATGCAGGCACATTTCTACGTGGTCACTGTTCCTGCCCAGCTGATGCCCTGGTGCATGCTATTGGCCCAGCTACTATTCTCCGGTTGGAGCTCATTTCTGCTGGGTTTGACTGGCATATTTGCTGCGCATCTACACGATTTCCTGACGCGTATATATCCCCAGTTTGGCGGTGGTCCAAACTTGATCCCAACTCCGTCGTTCCTGTCTTGGATTATACGCACTCCGAGGATCAGGAATACGGGGTTTGGGACGTCTTATGCGCCTCCTGCCAACCGGAGCGGCCGAGGCGGTCCTTTACCGGACTCGTGGAGAAGCAAAGGACCTGGGAGACGCCTTGGCTAGGGGCAAAATATAATGATAGAAAATGAATAATGATAACGAATTGCTCCAGAAATACCCGCATTTGACCATGAACTGTCATCTGGTGTCATAATGATTATTTCGAACTATCCACCATTCAATCCCAGTCTTGCTGAGCTGTGACAGCTTGACTAGATCATCTAGTCACCGTTAACGGTTCACTTTGGTCATTTATTCTTCAATGAGAAACACGGATAATGATATTTCTCGCAAAAGGTAAATAGCCTTAGCCAGACCCTCCTCTCTTGTGCTTCTTCCTACCCCTTTCAGCCTACTCCATTACTCGTTTCTAATGCATAGTTCTGCCACATCCAAGGTTAAACGACACCATTCAGTCCCTCCAGTCCCAACACCCCAATCCTGTCGGGACTAGTGTTCACGAACCTGACGAAGGTTCTATATCATGAATCGCACTGGAAACTCTGAGAATATGAGCCTCGATAATTATTCTGAGCTTGACGGACGTCATCGATCCAGAATGTACCTCAGAAGATTCGTGCCACCAGTGCCATTACTTCCCGGGTATCCTAAGACGTCGATGTCGCCAATGTCGTACTTCTTATTATCTGTGTGCCGTTTCCACATTGCGAGGTTGAATGCCTTCCATGTGTCAGTACAACAGACTACATGCATGCAAAGCACGAGCTGCGTCACGAGGTTCTCCTTGCTGATGCCAGCAATGAAACCGACGCAGAATAGCAAGTACGTAAGGTAAAAAGCACCCATCCCCAACTTTCCCCGCCTCTTAGTCCCCGTCCTCGAAGGGCGACATCAGCGGCGGGACCATGTCGTTCTGGACGCGGGCCGTCTGCGGCGGGAAGGCCTCGCCGGCCTCGAGCAGGGCCTCGTCGAACATGAAGTAGGCGCGCAGCCCGGCGTCGGCGTTGGACACGACGAGCATGAAGAAGCCGCCGAAGCGCTCGTGGCCGCCGGCGACGAAGTACGAGGGGCTGGACTTGCTGCACTTTACGGGGTCGAAGTCCTCGAGGCCGCAGTCGAAGCCGAGCTTCGTGCTGGTCTTGAAACTGCAGCGCACGCGGGGGAGGTTGGCCGTCGTCGCGGTGCTGCTGTCGGAGGAGAGGGTGCTGTCGAGGGAGGAGGGGGTCGTGTCCGTGACCTTGAAGCGCCACCTGCAGGTCGCGCTGTCGTTGGAGCGCTGTCGGGTGAGGCCCTCTAGCGTCCATTTATTGTCCGTGAGGGCGAGGGGGGTCTGGTTGGCGATTGTGATTGGGGTGCTGGTGACCTTGGCTGCGAGGGCGGTGGCGATGGCCAGGAGGAGGGTTGGGAAATGCATCTTTGCGACTGCCTAGGGATTATTGCGTGTTTCTGTATGTATGTATTTACGGATGGATCGGTGGTTATGATACTTGTGATTGATGCTTGTTGGGCTGAGATGCTTGTGAGGAATACTGCCTGCGATGGGATGGTGTTGATAGTGTGAGAGAGGATGGGTTTGAGAGGTATGTGATGTCGGTGTTTATAACTTGGACATCTACTTACCCATGTTTACCCTCCTACCTACCTACCTCTCGAGTATACCTAGGTATGCCTACCTCGTGCCTGCTGCTGTCTTGGCTGGAATCTACGTGGGGATGAGAAGCTTCAACTTGCCTTGCTCCTTTGGGTGAGCAAGTGCGCGTATCTAGCTAGCTGCCCTTTCTTTTATATTCTTAGACCCTTAGATCCATACTTACTTGGTAAATGCATGATGTAGGAGGCACCTTACCTTATGTCGTCCAGAGTACCTAGAATCGGCACGCTCGACATCGTTTCGGATACTGGTCTTGTAGCACCGACCCATCGCAGGCCGGATCTCGTGCTCCCTCGTTCTGTGATACGTACCACGGAACAGCCGTGTCGTTAGGTTTTCGGATGAGGTATATCTGTATGTCTGGCTTGCGATTATGTTTTGCTTTCTTGGTCTTTTTGGAGACAGAGGTTCCTCGATATACTGAATTATAAGCCTTGGCTCGGTTTTAGGAACTTGAGAAGTTTGTTGGATATGGCGACTATGGGCTTTTGGCTAGGTCAGCTTAGCTTATATGATGGGTATCTAGACGGATCTTGCTGTGCTGCGCCTTGAGTATGTGGAACTGAGGTGTCGAGGGTTCTGGCATTCGTTAGACTCTGGCCTCTCCCTGGACGATGGTCAATTTGCAGATTATAACGACTTGTTGTGCTTGGTACTATGGAACTGTTTGTAAGCCAAGGCTCTCGAGATCTACGGACAATAGCGACAACGAGATACGGAGTGCCTAGGACGCAAGAGAGAATATCAAGCAGTATACAGGATCTTTGTCGACATAGTCGGTGATTCTTATTCATTTCTTCTACCTAGCTTTGATCGATCCGACGACCTATTAGCCCATGTCCCAGGTGCGACCTTCCCATCTTCGTATCACGTAATTAGATAGACAGGCCCGTTTCACTCCCATATATGCCGCTGCAAAATGCCCAACCAAGATGCCCAGAAAAGAAACCCGACCAAAACGCTGAAACCTTAGAATTTTGGTATATCCTCCCATTTGCGCCAGTGACCATGCATTAGATATTCATATCCTTTGTTTTTTTCCCCATACACCGCAATATCCCGACCTGCTCAGCCGTACAGGGAGCTGCTCCCCGTCTTGGCGCCAGCCTCGGTCATGGCCCACTGGGGTGGGCGGCGGTTGGCTACCTCCGTTTGCTCAATGACGAGCGGCGGAGGCGGCTCTTTGCGCCTGTTCCAGTGGTTCTCGGTGACGCGGGGTTCCGCGGGCATCACGGGGTTGCTGATGTCCAGGCCGGTGGAGATGTCCGCCTGCTGTCCCGTCCCGGGAAATGAGATGGGCTCTGGAGGACCGGTTGGGGTGGCCTCCTGGATTGCTATCCTTGGGGGCGTGTACTTCTTCGGCATGCGAAGGCGAGGGACGGAGGGGAACGCGAGGGATGGGACCTTGGATGCTCGGGTGGAGGGAGGCGGGGGGGGAGGCGGTAGTGGGCTTGGCGCGGCGGCGGCGGATTGATTCAAAAGGGGTCGTCGGTCGGGAGAGGGGCCGCGGTTGTCTACTGAGGAATCCCGGCTGTGGAGAGCATACCGATTCGGTGATGGTCCGCGGAATCGAGATGGATCGCTTAATACCGCGGCTGGAGGCGGCCCCGGAGGCGGTGGCGGTAGCAAGTCGGATGCACCGGCATCTTCAGCTGCGTTCAAATACGCCTGTAGCGCATAGGAATCTGGCTTGTTGGTCTTGATAGGCCTCGGCGGCTGTGGGGACGATTCCCGCGATGCTTGACGACTATGAGTTCGAGGAAGATAAGCCGGATGCGTGGGCAAGACGCCGTGAGGACCGGCCCTCGCGTTGTGGGGGTTAACGGCGTATTGCGCCCTGCCCGACTGGATCTCCTTTTCGAGCATATTGTAGTACTCCGCATTGTTCGTGTAATTCCTCTGGGCTCGGAGCTCATAGTCGCTCGTCTGGGATTGCGCCCGCTTCTCCGAAAATCCGCCGCCGCTGCCGCCGAAGGGAGTGATGGACCTATTCCCGGCTCGCGAGTCGGAGGGCTGACTGGGTAGCCCTCCGTAGGCACGCTTCTGGCGGCGGTGGTAGATCCAGAATAACGCCAGGCCACCAAAGAGCAGCAGCGCACCCCCAATCGCGATGCCAACGATGGCTCCGGTGGAAGTGATCCCGAACCCGCTGTCTTTATTCCCTGTCGGTGTGTCGGTAGGAACACTCGTGATATTGACTGGTGAGCCGGAAAATAGGGAGTCGCTGAGGCCGATCAAGTCCCCCGCCGCTGGCATTTGTTCACAGCCTGCTTTCAGTGCTGTCATGACTACGAAAGGTCAGTGGCGCCTTCTCGACAGTTGGGGAACATCTTCATACAATTTGACATATGCGCCTGGTTGGGGCTTGACGCAAAGCATTTGATGCAGTCATCAATATGATGTGCGGTTGTAAAATTGCCATCGGCCGTGCAATACTCCAATTGGTCCCTGCCGGCCGCCAAACTACCGGCTTCGAGTGCGGTTGTTAGAGGCTGGCACGCCCAACTGGTTGTGCAAGGGGACGAGACCCCTTTCACGGCTTCCGGAAATCCGAACAGGCAGACATCTAATGAGTAGCGGATGTTATCTACCGTAAGGTTAGTGAGACTGTAGAAGCTACTCAGAGACGGTTGACTGTACAGAGAAACCATGAAACATCACTCTCGGTATCACTTGTTGCATTGCTCTTCTGTAGGCAATCGATACAATTCTTGAACTTGATCCCGGTGGCCGAATTATCATAGCTATCATCGGTACATGTGATGTCGCCAGGCGTCGTGTTCGAGGAGTCCGGGTTCAACGGATCACTCTCCGGATTGTCCAGGCAAAACGCGGCACATGTTGACCCTGGCGTGACCTGGAGTGCACTGCTGCCATACGGTAGAAGGAAGATCGATGACAGTAGCAGGGTCACGAACGGCGTCATGCTGGGAGAGGACGACGGGAGGGGGTTGTTGAGATCAAGAAGGGGATGACAGTATCAGCAACCTCCCTCGCATGGTAGATGGCAACCACTGATCAAAATCGACCTCGTTCCTGTGTATGTAAAGGGGTTCAGTGTTGGATCATTCCAAGCGTGTAATCAACGGGGAGTGTAAGACCAACTGGGCCGGCGAGGACCGAAGTGATCTATATGTCAATCCTGCAGCCAACATTAAGTTTCCCTCCTTCCAAGCGCCCCCAGGCAATTATACCTGGCAGAGGCACTTGCCTAATCTGCAAAAGATCGTGTCCTATAAACAGCCCCCATGGCGGGCTGTAAATCTTGGAGGGCGTTTGTGGATATTGGCAACTCATCGAGCCGTATGTGCAGTGTCAAGCCGGCCAATGAGGGCGGCTCGAGCTCAAGATTCGCGTCCACACGACCTGCAATTTGACGCCCAGCGGGCAGATTGCAGGAAGCCCTAGCGATGTTTACATGGCGTCTGGTTGGTGGGCTTGGTCGCCCTTCGGCGCTTGGCTTGCATGGATGATGGAGCGAGGGGGGCCTCGGCGCGCCACGGAAGTCAAGCCTTCTTCTCCACATCGTCCACGAGCTACTCATGGTAGGCGCCGGCCAGATTATGCGACCGTTTCTTCCCCATAGGCGACTCGCCGGACCAATGATGGCGACGCATCGTCGTGGATCAAGACTTGCGCGCGCGCTGTAAACACTAGTATATGTACACACTTTACTTTTTAGACAATGATAGATGAAGCCCCGGCAGCGGCTCTTATGCAGTATAGTCTGCCGAGGAAGAAGATTGCGGAGGTGGCAGTGTTCTAAATCTAGACACTGACTAAATGTCAACACAGCTTACTTTACCTATCTACGAGTCTTCTCGGTGGCAGGTATGCTACTAGAGGTATCTAGGTAATTTCAACTTTCATCACTACCTAGGTATCTATCGAGAACAAGACATAAATAGTCTAGTCACATCTTGGCACTCTAGGCGAAACAATTCAAATAAGCGCAGACCGCTTATTTTGTATTGTTTATTCCGCACCCCCGGTTCGCATCCCAGATCGTCGACCGCATTGGCAGGAACCGTTGCCGCGCTGGCGGCAATTGAGTGGATGGGCAGGGGGACAACAAGCGACCGGCCCACGATAGTGATGTGATAGTGTGATTATAGCTGCATCGTGCATGTTGAAGGCAGGAATGGCGTGTTTTCCCACCTCGACTGCTTAGTTTGTATGTATAAAGGTGCCTATTGTTGATCATAGGTTCGTCTACCTGAGACACTGCGAGTAGACCAGCCATCAAAATGATTTGTTGATTTTCGCATATACAAATGTACTTTGTACTATCTTGGACTACATGTATGGCAACCTGCTAAGCCTGCGTAAGTCTCGAGACTTCTTTCATAGCTTTCCCTCGTGAATTTATCAGTGATATTCAAATTTAGCCCTGGTGTACTTAGTCGGGCTGATCCCTTTCTCTTTCTTTCTTCCTTACTTTTTATTTTCTTTTTTTGGCGAGGAATTGCGGGGTTTTCCCTATACTGTTAAACCTCTGACTAACCTGCCGGCCGTTTCAACCTATTTAATCTAGGTAAGGTTAGTCAAATTTCCGTGGAGCGCTTAGTGGCGGCTAAGTCTCTCAAATGCCTGTTGAAACAGAACTTCTCCAACCTCACAGCATCTACAAAGCACAACACACTAGTTATTCTTTCCAGTACCATATATATCCCTTTCAATATCTCTCGCAGCACCTCGAATGTACGCTCATCTTATCTCAACACTTGTAAACTCCTAGAGGCATTTATGAATTGCTATAGCTACTAGAGTTGCTATAATTGTACCATTGAGAAGGGTTGTTGTTTTTGTAGGTGCATGAGAGGAAATTACAACTGTTTAGTAAGTAAAGTCAGCCGTGAAAGAGCCGTTGAAGTGTGACATCAAGCGGCTGTGTAACTCACTCATTCAGGAGTATGAACTGAGAGCCCTCAGAACTATTCATGAGTGTTGACCGTTGGATAAGTTCAACATGTGTTGAAGCGGGGGGTAATTATATAGACGGGCAGCATGCATCAAATTTCATACACAAACTACACTCCAAATATGCGGTGATAAGGAAATTATATACAGACGAAGAGATTGAGAAAAAGATGTAAATTGCTGATTATAAGTCATTATCGCAATGTTCCCTTTGAAAATTGGTAATTCCAGAATAGATTCATCAGAAGAGGAAGCTCTATCCCATAATCCTGTTAAGTTTTTTCCATAGACTTATATAGGCTTTCTGAAGCTAGTGCTTAGCAATTATCATGAGAGTGTTCGATTCACGTAGACAGATTGGGTGGAATATTATAGCTTAAAGCCCTACTTCCTTAGCCGTGACCACCTCAGTCTCAAGAACACGTGATAGCAGAGATTTCACAGCTATATGTCTAGGAATAGGCTTCATAATATATCCCACTAGCCACAGTGGTTAGTCGGTCTTTGCCTCAGTATGAGATAAGATCGCACATGATGCGCCGGATTCGATTAAAGCTTCATCACCCCAACAAGCTTTTTCCTAGGGCAAAGGGGGTATTAGTAAATCACCGGTAAACGATGGTGTGTTCATTTTGTGTATTGCAATAGCATTGGGCACAGGAGTACTAATTAGTAGCAACACTTCCTTTAAGCGCTTAATACCCATCTCTGTCATCCTCGTCTCATTTTCTTCTACTTCCACCCTACTAGCGTCGCCAAAAAGGCTGTTCCGGAGTAAGCCAAACTTGAGGCTCTTCGGCATGTCATATATGGTATGGATTATTGATTGGAAACCGTTGCGAGATAAAACTGCAGCACTATACCGGTACACTACCAAGAGTAGAATGTAATCAAGTCGAAACATGCCCATTCGCAGTTACTAACATAGCCATTGCCGTGATGGAAGCTACTTTGAATATCTACTACACATGTATACTAAGCGATGAGGAAATACTAGGAAACTTGAATGGATTATGTGTAAGGTACTGTTGTATCTCTTGTACTCGAATGCACGTGCCATTAGCTGCTCTCTTTGGTATACACGTAATTATTGGATAATACCGTAGGACAGATCTGCAAAGCTACACCGCTATACTCGGGCTACCGGCTGCACATAGCCGATTCTTGCATATGCTTACATGTAGGGCTTGATGGAACGTCAGAAATAAGATAAGTCAACTGCAGGGTCACAGAAAATCCTCCACGAGGCTATCGTGCATTCTCCGCAGCCGCACAGGCAAATCAGTTGAGCAGCCTGACGTATCACTGACTTGGGAATCCTTTCATGTGTCTTGACCTACTCTAGTATAGGTAATCGTACATGGTATTGAGCCCAAAGACCGACTGATACTTATTGTTGTATCGTGATAAATGAATCATCTGTAGCAAGTATATTATCTTAGATCTAGAAGTCCAGTCTTGGGTTGCAATTTGCGGCCAAGTTTCGTCTCCTATTCCTTGCTTGAGCTAGGTTTTGCACGCATCACATGTCTCATTTACTCATGCACGTTACTTGCTACTAAGTTAGACGTCGCTGTCGAAACGGTCGATAGACTGTGTCAGGCAATAAAGTTCTAGAAGGGAAACCGGCGGACGTCCAGGTATATCTATATTTTAGGTATCACTGTGTTGGCACCCGGGGTTTCCTTTAGAGAACTCGAAAACTGATAATATTGAGCCCTAATTGTTATGCCACCTAAATACCAGTGATCTAACACTCCCCCATTAGTGACATATCCTCACCCTAGATACTGAATTATTTGATAATTAGCTCGTCGTCACCCGTGATCGTAGGCTCGCTGACTCTGTATCCTCGCGGAATGATATCAATCTAAATGTGAGCTGCCCCCCCTTTTTCAATTTTAGCGTAACTCTCTTACCTATGAAGTGGGTGATTGTACTACAACTCGGCTGCAGAAGCGTGCTGATGAAATAAAAGTGACTTTCCAATGGAAAACGTTTATCGCAGCACACGAAGAGGCTGCTCTGGCGTCAAGGCTCTGTATCCCATGCCGCCCGAAATGAAACATCGGGTTTCAAATCAGCGATCGCCATGGAAGCTGTTCGCGAGATCTCCCTCATTCTATTGGATCCGACCCAGATCGCATGACCATCGTTTTGCTAATTAACGCCTAATTCTTACTCTTCTGGTCTATTCGGGCATAACCGGGGGAGTCATAGGAGTCGTTGATTGGTGGTAGGTGCAGAAACTGGCTACTCCTCCATCGATGACGGCTTCGCGTAAGTGGTGTAAACGCCACAGCCTTGGAGGATGGTGGCAGCTCGTGGGACCAGAATCCATCCGCACTGTAATACCGATGCTCTCTCACCGATGCAGAACAATGCCCGACAGCCTTTGGCACTTCCCTACCTCTACTGACCGTTATAAATATCGCTGCGGGCTCTAGGTAGTCACGCTGAGTGCTTGAGTTTTTATCTTGATTACTGAGTGATGCATTGCTTTTGATTAATGTTTGCTATGTAAACCGATGCGGGCCGTACCGGCGTGTGCCTCTGTATTTCCTCGTATTGATTCATGTTAGAATGTGGCTTGATGGAATTCGCTGCTTTGCTTGCCGCTGTTGAAGGCCACCGAAGCAATTCCAACGAACCGGGTTTGCAGAAAACCTGTTGGCAGAAAAGTGGCTTTCCCGGGGCAGACCGACATCCCAGTCACTTGGCATTCAGATCGCAGCCTGCAGTCTGGATGCAGTGGTTTAACCGTTGTACCAGCTACAATGCCTGTTGTATTCATCAGGGAGCTCAAGCACTATGTAGATGTCTTCATTCATTCATTATCAACCGCAGGCTATAAAATATATTCTCAGCCCGTACTCTCTCTAGAATAAGAAGGAGCGAGTGAAATCCTGTCTTTGTAGAGCTACTTGTTGTATCCCACGATATGGCGTCGTTGGGTGAAGCGTCGTCAGGCTGCTTGGCATCGGAGCTTCTCATTGGATTGATTTCCATAGATCCCGAGGACCCGGGATACGAAACACTGAACACCCACAGTTGATGTACAATCAATTCAGCCTCGGGAGGCCGACCTACAAAGACCACCGTAGCTCGATCGCCCGCTTAACCAAAACACAGTCTATAAATACCACGTATTATTGGCGAGGGATCGCAGAATTAAAGAAAATCATATTCATCTATATGTACGGAGCGAACATATGTAGGACCAGAGAGATAGAAAGTTGGATGGTCAGTGGGTGCGTTTTGAGTAAAGTGTAACTGTGACGGAAACACAGAAGGAGAATTGGGGCTTGCTGGTTGGAGAATGTTAGATTTAACGTGTAATATCTGCAAGGTCAGATACTACTTGTCCGGGCTGTCCCATGGGGCTAATGCGTGACATGGCGATCGCGCATGATGATGATGACAGTATCGGTCTTAATATGGTAACGGAGACACTCGTTGTCGGTCGCTAAAGAGGCTGTCCCAGCCTGTCGGAGTCGACTAGAAAAGAAAACGGGCACACTCAGCACCTCTGAGCGCTTAACCATGTTGCGTCGTTGGCTCGCTTCGAGAAGGACACCAAGGGGCATGAAGGGCATGCTTCAGCATTAGGTGGAGGCATCTATAACAGTTGGGTAAGTACTGATACTAGCTGTTCTGGGCGTCAAAAGTTCCCCTCCCAACAAGGCTAGTGACGTTCGGGACCTAACGGCAGGAACCTCGAATGCCGCTCAGAAATTATGGTCTTGAAATTGCGAGAAGTGGACAGCCATGCTAACTTGCTCTTCGGGGCCGACTGGCTGTGAAATTTTACCAGCCGCGGTCGCACCCGTGGGGTTAACTGAGACACTTCTCCCAATCCCATCCACTCGGGGCTGAGGCTTGCGGGAGAAAAAGAAAATCGGTAGCCGGGATTACTACATGGATACAAAGTATGGCCTGGGTACATAATTCACGTTCCTTATTCAAAGAGGGGTTACTTTGTACATACGACTCCCTCCCACACTCCAAGCTCCCCAGGCTAGTACATCTACCGTCTACCTACGTACTTTGTATAGGTAATCTAGCACATGACTGCGCTGCGTAGTATTATGGGCGGGCGTGGTGAAGTCAGGTCCTTCGTGAGTAGGCTGTAGGTACCTATCTTCGCCAATCTTACTTCGGCCTAGCCCATTAGCCCGTACAGGAGTTGAGCCTATGATTGCGAAGAACACACTTGACACACAGCCAACAATCTACACGTACAGCTAACACTATACAAATACCAGTAGGAATGGTCTCACTCTATAAGCCACGAAGGACGCTGGCAGTCACCGGCGAATCTCGGCATATAGCCCAACCCTGCCCCCACGAGAACAGGTAGCTGGCATATCTGGATTTCTTGGTCTTGACACGATACGACGACGGTATCTTCTAGGTCACCAATCTCTCGCACCATTTCCACATCGCCTTTTTCAATTTCTTTCCCCTTCTTTTCCCGTTTTCTCTTCCAAAGTTGGGAAGCTGAGCGGTCAGCTCAAGGGTATAGCGTTCTGGTTGGCGACGGGTTCGGGTGATAAGATGAGGATAGGCTGCTTACAGTTCGCCCCCCAAGTGGGCGATGTCGACAACAACCTCAATCGCGCCGATGCTGTATTGAGTAAAGCAAACCCGGAAGACCTCGATCTACTTGTCTTGCCCGAACTTGCTTTTACCGGTATGATATTGTCGTTCAACTGCTATGTACCGACCGGCTGACTGGCTCTATAAGGGTACAATTTCAAGTCGCTCCGCGAGATCAGTCCGTTCCTAGAGCCTCAAGGTTCCGGCATTAGCGCCCTCTGGGCCCGAACCGTTGCACTTAAATTGAACTGTATAGTCACGGTCGGCTATCCTGAGAAAGTGGATGTTAAGCCGAAATGGCCGACCTCTCCCGAGTATTACAACTCCGTTATTGTCGTGAACGGCGACGGCGAGACGAAGGCGAACTATAGGAAGACATTCTTGTATTACACGGACGAGACATGGGCTCTAGAGGGGCATGAGGGCTTCTATGGCGGTTTTATACCCGGGCTTGGAAATACGGCGATGGGCATTTGTAAGTCTTGCCCCCTAACGTGGCAAACATCCTACTCAACGTTCTAACCAAGAAGTTTAGGCATGGATCTTAAGTCTGTTTCCCCCCCACAACAATGCTGGACCAGATACTGACTGTTATAAAGTCCCCGGAAGTTCGAGGTGCCATGGCATGCATTCGAATTCGCCTTCCACTGCTTGGAAGTGGATGCCAATCTTGTTATCGTGACAATGGCCTGGATGACTCGTGAAGACGCACGTCTGTTCAGTCGTACGCCGAATGAGCCAGATATGGAAACATTAACGTACTGGATCAGCCGATTGGAGCCGCTAATCCGTTCAGAAAGTGAGGAAGAGATTATCGTCATCTTCTGCAACCGTAGCGGAATAGAGGGCGATGTTGTCTATGCTGGGACAAGCGCGGTCATCGGCGTGAAGGATGGCGAGGTCAATGTGTATGGAATTCTTGGTCGTGGAGAGAAAGATCTCCTCGTCGTGGACACGGAGAAATCCCCGTGCGCGAAACTGGTCTATCGTCCCGATGATCAAATATCGCCAGCGATGTCTGCCCTTGACTCTACCGCTGGATCAAAGGACACACCGCGTGCGAACTCTGATGAAACCACCACCCGGACGCCCTCATCAGCTCAATCCTCGCCAAGGTATAAACCCAAGGGATCAACTAAAGCCAATGCTCTTCAACATCAAGCGCTGCTGAAAGAGGCGATGCTTACCAGCCAGCCTCAATCCCCTGTTAGCCAAGATTCCCGCTCAAGTCTCCAGTCACACTCCACACACTCTAGTAAGAAATCACATTCTAGAAACCGATCCCACTCCAGCCAAAAGTCACAGTCCAGTCAAAGATCTCATCCAACTCCCAAGGAAACACCTGCATCAAGTATGTCAAAGGATCACGGCGACGCTCCACTACGTCAGGCCAGGGCCGGGAGCGATAGAAGCCTGCTAGCCACACAAGGCGCAGTCTCTTCCATAGGCTCTTCCATAGGCTCTTCCACTTCCAGCAGGTCAAGGAGCTCAACCAATTTTGGACCCTCGAAGGACATAATCCCTCAAGGCCGCGCCTACCAAGGAGAACCCGCGAGAAAGGACAAAGCGCGGGCGCCCCCAATTCAGATACCACAGCATCCCATCGAGGCTGATCAAATTCCCACTCCAACCGCACCAAGTCCAACGCCTCTAGCAATTCGCCCTAAACTAGCTGTCCCGAAGGTTGGACACAAACAACCTGCTACAGTCCACATTCCTACTCCTCATCCGTTAGTGGAACCCAGCCCTCATATCGCGCGACTGTATGATAGATATACCCCATTTCAGCCGAGTGGGGATGCGACTCCGGTTACGGCTTTCGACGACCTGACCCCAGGACCTAATAAATTCTTTTGGGTCCCTTCCGATACACTCTTGAGGACCCCTATAGAGCCACGGGTATGGACACCCGCACGGGCGGACTCGCCGACCCTCAGCACGACCATGCCTACAACCTCACAAGCACGTGGGAAGAAGACCACCGCTGTCCAGACTCGTCCTCGAACTAGAAGCGATTCCCTAGTCCAAGCCACAGGGGGCCAACCAGTTTCGAAACGGCCTGTCGACTCTGTGCAACCCTCCTCGACCGCACCGATGAATATGGCTGAGCGCGAAAAACCTCACCGGAGCGATTCTCCATTTGCCAACAGGCTTGACTGGATAGCGATCGCCGAGCGTCTTGACGCACTATCGCCCCGTCCTGGCTCGGCTGCTGCGGGCGAAGCTGGGCCAAGTTCTTCGCGGCCTGGATCAAAACTAGCACGGCGAATCGGGGCTAGTGAGAATTCGTCTAATGCTATGCCAGTACGACCTTCTTCACCCAAGTCTCGTAACGCAAGCGTAAGTCGTGCTGGCAATCCAATTGATGTCGAGGGTCCACTAGATAGCCGGCGAAGGGAGAGCATATCCAGAGCTTCGAGAAGGATAGGTACCAGTGCCAGCGTGCTCGGTGTTGGCCCTCACAGCGATCACTCGGCGATGCTTGGAGAGACTGGTGTCGGGCATTCCCAGGCTCGTGCACAGAGCCGTGGCAGGCAGCGCCCTATGTATGACGCAAACGAGACTCAGTATGAACGCTCCGATTCTGCCAGGCCTAGGATGAGAGACAATCCCATCCCTGGACGGCGTCCAAGTGCCCCAAGCTTTGGTTTCCGAAGCCCAGCAGAGTTTGAGGCCGAGGTCAAACGTCTCTCCCCAGAATGGACCCTCGCGGGAACAGGGGATGAGAATGAAATAATTGGTGAAATTATCGTGCGGCGCTCACCACACTGTGTTGTCCACGGGCGACCCCAAGTTGACGAGTCTAACACACCTGAACCCGCAGACTCTCAGGGACCAGAGGGCCACACGCCAGATATATCAACGTTCGAGACTACCAAGGTTGATGCTGTCGAGGGGATGGACCCATCGGAGAAAAAGTCACCTGTTGCTCACGCGCAACTAAGCCTAAACGTCGAAAAGTCGTCAGTTGAACGCTTATCGCCTTCGCAGTCTCTTTTCCAACCCAAAACACCAAAAGCTATGATATTCGATAGGGGGAATGATTCTGCTATACTCACAGCACCCTTGACTAGGCCATTAGGCCAAAGGGCAACGAATGTCATGATTACTAGACCACGGAGCGCTGTATGGTAGGGCCATTTATGAGATTATGAGTTTCTTGGGTTAAGCGAGGAGTAAAAAGGCATACGCCCTACCTACGTCGGAGGGAAGGCGCTTGGTTGGGAAAACTCGTTACTTATTAGAGTATACTACGCATTGGAGGTTTTCTGACAGGTTATCAATTCGTCAACTGGTCGCTCACGGGATCCTTTCTGATAAGTCGTCTGGGTGCAGTTTGTGAGTTCGCATTGCTATTCGCCCGGATGATTACTTCCACCATTTCAATATACAAAACTTGCCCGCGTCAAATGCAATGATGCGTGAGTCACTGGAACAGATGCCTACGCTTGTGACAGGTGATGCCCGAGCCGCCGGTACCGCCTCACCTTCGTACATCCCTTTGGTGTTTCACGAAAGAGCCAATAGAACTTTGGCGATCCTAGCATTAGCCCCAGCCAGAAGCCGAGCCTTATCACTGGGGTAGGCTGGTAGCAGTTGACATCTGAGCCGCCTCGGGTTGTTGGGTATTTGTAGACAGAGTGAAAAGAATTCCATTCACAGTTGTATGTTACCTCGTAGTTTGCGATGTCTCTTAGAAGCACTGCGCTATTGCGTGCGTACACGATTAGTCTCATGACATTGCGAGTACTACTTTGTACCTAGATGAGTCTCATGGTTTCCTAACTGTAGGTTGATACCGAGTACTATGAGCAGAACATTGTTGATATAGGTATTCTGTGTGTGAACGCTTTTAATTAGAGATAGAGGCGGGTAAGATAGTTAGAGTAGGCTAATAAGTTCGATTAGGTACCTACTTATAGGTGATCTGAGCCCGACTCAGGATTTTGACCCCAATGCCTTTCCAGCTCCAAATCACCGACCGGCGATGGCCCCTGAATTGTCGAAGAATCTTCGCGTGCATGCATATACGCTACCTACAAGTAGGATCCTTTCCGTATCGAAGCTAATCGAACAATTCCTTGCGGTCAGGCTTCTACACCGCATAGCGAAAGAATCCTATTTACTGTCAGAAAGCGTAAAAGCGACTCCACTTTCAAGCGGAGGTGTGAAGAGGAACACTTACCTGGTATAATACCTTACCTATAAGGAAATCCCTCTTCCGTTCTGGTCATGGAGGACGGTTGGATCCGTTTGTCCATTCCCACGCTAGGAACACGATGCATCTGACCGGGGACACTGCGAATTCCTAGTGGTCCATCGTGAGATAGGCTGCAGCCGACCCCTGCCGCCATCACCTCTTGGCAGAGACATCTTGGCCAGTGAGAGCCCGTCCTTTGGAGGTGAGCACGAGAGCTAGGCACAGAAGCCCCAGAACCCCCAACCTCCAATGCTGCCGTGCTCACTCCGTCACCTTGCTAAACTGCCTGTATGGTCGAGAGACAATTCTGTACTACTCACTTTAGGCAAGTCACAATGTGAAGTTCTTTTCGCTCCCATTCGTGAGTGGTGACCGGCTGTACCGATCTCTGTTTTCCCGGCTCGTAGTGTGCTCGTGGTAGTCCTGTCACCCTCTTGTAGAACACCTCGATCACACACTAACACCGCTCATATGTCACAGTGGCGACCGCGCTCCAACCAGAAACTGGTGCGAGGAAACATATTTGAGCCCGTTACAACCGCCGATCTCTGGACTGTGTGACCCGCTTGTTGGTTCTCGTGCATGAATCCTGCTGTGAAGTTTGCTATCTCAACCAACAACAGCTTCATCGGTTCGGTACACGAAGCGGGCTTGAGCTTGTCGCTATATCAGTCTCTGCCGCCGCCTTGCAACAAGCTTTGGCCATCGGCATTGAGCGCTGCTTACAAGAGCTTCACACGCGCAGCGCAACGAAACGACCCTTTTTGATGCGGGATTAGTAGTATACCGGCAACGACTGGTTAATATCGCTGCTCTCACTCTGGACCCTCTCAACGCCTTCATTGACGATCTGCATCGCCATGCGCTCCGGACAGGCCATAATTACGCTCGGCGCGGTCGCGCACAGCGTGCGAGCAGTTTATGTTGCGCCCAATTCACCTTGCCAAGCAAGTTGCGGCAATGTCCCCCAAGGGACATCGCTTGACCAGATTGTCTGTAACGATGCGGATTACGGCACGACTACGGGCAAGGTCTTCCAGTCATGTGTGGCTTGCGAGTCGACCAGCCCATATGTGACTTCCTCAGGGAACCAAACTGAATCAGACCTGCAAGCTATGCTTTGTATGTCTGCCTTTCATCGTTGCGTCGTGGGTGGTTCTGGCTAATGAACATGGTCATAGTCAATATGCGATATACGGCAGCCCAATGCTTATTCCACACTGAGATGGGGCCGTGTAGTACGTCGTAAGTCTCATTCATCTATGTGCTTCACGTAACGAGGGTTTCTTTAATGCTGACCTCGCCTAGACAAGCTTGCCTGCGCCTTCAAAAGTCTCTCGAGTACCGCAATCTCTCATCGTCAGTCAGCCCTTACGGTTATTGTAGCGTCTGGAGCGACTTTGATCTTTATAAATGCACCGATTGCTTGCCCCCGGATGGCAAGGCATATATTCGGAACTGTATGTCTCGACTGGAATCTAGTATCGCAATGCCCTGCTAATGCCTCTCAGTTGTGTCAATCCTATCAGGAGCGTGTCAGCTGCAGCTCCAACCGCCCGCGACTATCCCATTGACAGGCGCCGTCTTTTCATACGACCAGGTGAACGTCACAAATCCCACCAGCACGGCCTCTGTCCCCACACACAACAATGTTGGACCACTAAGTACCGGCGCGCTCGTCGGCATCGTTATCGGCGGCATTGTACTACTATTGATATTCCTCGGCTGCGGTGTCGTGATCAACGGGAAACGCCGGAGAAAAAACTACCTGCGCCGTCGTGAGGAGCAGACGAAGAACTGGCCGTCTCCTCTCGCGACGGGAGACATGTTCGAGACGCCTCTCAGTCAACGACCCTTGCGTGGCGGATGGGGCGACTCCCCAGTCAGCGCCGCCACACCCGAGAGCGCATATCCGTATCCTCGCTACTTCTCACCCTACACCACCCAGTTCGACAGTCCCATCAGTGCTGTCGAAGCTCAAGCCCAGATGGCCTGGCCGGTCGAGAAGGCACAGAGCATTGGCCTGGCTCTGAGTCCAGACCGTGACACCGCGGATTCGCCGTGGAGTGACAGGAAGGGCAAGGAGAAGGCGAACGCGGGCACAGAGGGCTACGAGTTACAAGAGGGCGTCAACAGCGCCGGGGGCTACGGCCATCCCGCTTCCGCGCCGCCTCATATCCTCTCTGAAGCGCCCGTGCTCAACCACCCCGGCTACGGCAGGCAAGGACAGGCATCTCCGCCACGGCAGACGCCATCGCCGCTATAACGATATGAGCTGTGAGGAACATGTCAAGATCATGTCAAGGTCATGTGCGGGAGTGATGTCTGAGCCAACGAATGAACGAACGGACAGACGGAGTTTTATCTGGGTGTTTACTTTGCATATCCCATCAGCTTGGAGTTCGGGGGCGCGCGAATGATTTAGGAGGCCGCGCGAAGTCACAATATATACCATGCAGGTGCAGATCGAGGATGGGCCGAAGAGCCCACGGAGCCGGCGTTTTATGTGTATTGTACTCTATACCTCAGTATCTCTGCAGCGTATCTCTGTTTTTTTCTAGGAGAGACGACCTCAATGTCAGGTTAATGGCCGAAGAAGTGACGAGACTCAAGTGGTACACTACTACACCGTAGACGGCTTCTTCGCTGTATCTTAATACATGTAGGTATCTGCTTGTATAAGGTATTTCCTGTATTTAATGTGGCGCGGTCATATATAAAGTGGGACGCTAACCGTAAAGAGCTTGGGTTCTGTGGCTGGAGCTCTCCCACCTGGGATTCCCCACAAGGTTCCATCGAACTTGGGAATACCAGCAGAAAATTTTGGAGCTCTATTATTTTTTTCCCCTTCCGAGTCAACCAACTGTATCGCAACAGTGAAGTTCTGCATCCGCGAATTTCTATAACGACGCCACTTCTCGCGAAGATCACCGTCACCAATATATTTATCCCCTCCTCCATAGAGATAGATATATTGACGGTTGACAATGGCTACACAATCTAACAAGAAGCCTGGCGAGGCCGACTACACCATCAAGCCGACCGCGGTCACGCCCTCCGTCGACACGAGCAATTGGCCTCTGCTGTTGAAGAACTACGACAAGCTTCTCGTGCGAAGTTGGTGCTCATAGGCCCCATTGAGAAGTGCTTTCTGGCTGACATGCGCATAGCCGGTCATTTCACACCCATTCCCAACGGCAGCGCTCCGCTGAGTCGCGATCTGAAGAACTACATCTCTTCAGGTGTTATCAGTAAGTAGTAATAACACGATTACCCATACGAAAAGACGGTGGCCATCGGAAAACAATTGTTAGTCGAGCGCAGTGTTTTCGGATCGGTTTGCCTATCTATTCCCAATCTCAAATATAGACCTTGCCGCTAATTCGTGACGTGTAGACCTCGACAAGTAGGATTCCCCCCTCCCGACCAGATGGCGTTGAAAATACTTCTCTAACAAGACGAACAGGCCTTCAAACCCTAGCTCGCACGAAGTGGTCGCTTGGGTGAAGCGCATCCTACGGTACGGCTCGCTTTGACGCGCACCATCAACACGTTACTAATATGTAGAGAATAGTACGGAAAAGACAGGTCACTCTGGTACTCTTGATCCTAAAGGTTAGATCCCCTTACGATTTTGATTCCCTGCGTATCCAATATCCAGGATCGAGATGACTGGGAAATGCTATGCTAGACACCCATTGCTGACTAGTGAGTTCGCAGTTACTGGATGTTTGATTGTTTGTATCGATCGGGCGACTCGGCTAGTCAAGTCCCAGCAAGGCGCCGGAAAGGAATACGTTGCAGTGGTAAGTAGGCGGCCGAGATTATTGGACACATTTAAAACCACCGTGCTAATAGTTTGCCGTCGCCTAGATCCGTCTCCATGACAAGCTTCCCGGAGGCGAGGCACAGTTTTCGCGTGCCCTTGAAACCTTGACCGGTGCTCTCTTTCAGAGGCCTCCTCTAATTTCCGCCGTCAAGCGTCAGCTTCGTATCCGTACCATCCACGAAAGCCGAGTCATCGAGTTTGACAACGACCGCCACTTGGGTATCTTCTGGGTGAGCTGTGAGGCCGGAACCTATATTCGAACTCTCTGTGTCCATATGGGGCTTCTCCTGGGCGTCGGAGCGCACATGCAGGAACTTCGTCGTGTCCGGTACGATATCCCCGAAGCTCTTCCGCTCTCCCGGTTTCGTGGCTTAGTTGCTCAATCTTGTGGATCATTTGCTCTTGCATAGAAAAATTACTAACGTCTGGCTTGGAACAGATCTGGAGCTATGGATGAGACGAAGGACCTAGTGACTCTCCATGATGTTCTTGATGCGCAGTGGATGTACGACAATGCCAGAGACGAATCGTACTTGCGAAAGGTTATATCACCGCTTGAGACACTCCTTACATCGTACAAGCGTATTGTTGTCAAGGATAGTACGGTATGTTCCAGAATTATCTTAACCGAGTCTGCTAATGGCCCGACCTGAAATAAGAGGTTTGCTAACTTTCGACACGAAGGTTAATGCTATCTGCTATGGAGCCAAGGTAAGAAGAACAACGCACTTTACATCTGCTCTTTGCTTACTTTATTGTAGCTCATGATTCCTGGTCTGTTGCGATACGAAGCGGCTATTGAGGCTCATGAAGAAGTCGTTCTTATGACCACGAAGGGGGAGGCCATTGCTCTTGGCATCGCGATGATGAGCACAGTGGAAATGTCGTCCTGCGACCACGGTGTTGTCGCCAAAGTAAAGCGCTGCATTATGGAACGAGATCTGTACCCCAGAAGATGGGGTCTTGGTCCCACGGCCACCGAGAAGAAGAAGCTGAAGGCGTCTGGCAAGCTCGACAAATTTGGACGAGCTAACGAGCAAACGCCCGCGAAATGGACGGCCGAGTACAAGGACTACGCCGCCCCGGCTGAATCTGGCACTGCCCCCGCTGCCGACGTCACGATGTCAGAAGCACCTGCTGCCGAGACCACGGGTGCCACAGCGACTGCCAAACCAACCGCAAACGGAGAGGAAGCTCCCGCAGACGACGACTCGAAGAAGCGCAAGAAGCACGAAGGAGAGACAACCGAAGAGAAGGCTGAGCGGAAGCGGAGGAAGGCGGAAAAGAAGGCAGCCAAAGCGTCAAAACGCGCCTCACTTGGAAAAAAGGATGATTCTGATTCTGATTGATCTAGAATGCCGGGCATTTCTTTATCAGTAGCATTGGATGATACCCTCTCCGCTAGTGTCTCGCTAGCTTTTCATCACATGTTCACGTGCACGGCGTTTTTGCTGTATTGTACAGTTCGCAGGTTCAGGAAAACGGCGTTTCGGACGTTTGCTATTTACGGCGTGGAATAATGATGTCTGAAAAAGAGTGAAAGATTGAGTTACGCCCGGATTGAGTAAATAGTAGGATGCCTCATCCAATCCAGGAATGGAATATCAATCTAGCTTCTAATGGGATGATACTGATACGTGCTACTGTTTAATGAAGTGTCGACTGGGACGATTGGCAAAGCTTGACATCCTATTATTGCCATGCTACATTTACCTATGTGTAGTCTAAAGGAACTGAGTGGCCTTCTTACACGTGATGATAGCTTTTGGAACAGGCGGCATAGCAAGTCTCTCCAAATGTTGGGTATTAAAAGCTAAGAACTATTACTTCCAGTTCTGTAAGCGCTGCGATGAGATAGAATAGACTCTCGTGAGATATCTATGATTAAATAGACACGCTGCTGTGGGTTATATCACATGATAGACATTACAAGATCAACATCCTCCGTGGCTTGTCGGCAGTAACAACCGTGATTCTTCTGTCGTCTTCCCGCTGTTGTCGACAGCATAGAGGATTTTTCACCTGGAGAAGCTGGATGATAGGCTGTTTGGACCAGTGGTGTCCGGCAACCTGTGTCGAAGTAGGCAAACCGCTCCACCGTTTGTCTTCGGCAATCGGTAACATATCAAGCCATCTACGGTTGTGACACCTGAGCTACGAAGGACTGACCTGAGCGCGCAGAGTTAGGTAGGCAGATCCGAGTCTCTGGGCAAGCGCCCGCTCGACGCAACTCGCGCTGTGATTCGCTAGGAGCCGGCTTGGCGTCACTTTTGGACGAAGTAAGCCAGCACAGACCACCAGCAACAGACCGAGGTCACGCTCACTTAGCGCAGATAGGTCGTTACCCAAAATAAGCGCCTTGTCAAAAGGGAAAAAAGGTTCGAGCTTATTCTGTGCATGCTGCATGTATGCATCATGCACGCCGCCATCACGGTGATATAGCAGGTACCTAATCTTCAACCAGATGCCATGTGGTGGAATGCTGACCCAGCGAGATTTGGATGCAGAGATTGGTTGGCACATTCGTTTGTTCCGGGCACACACATTGCAGCGGATTCAGTTCTGTTTCGAGTCAGATTGAGAATCTACTATCTAGCTGGGTATGTATTTATTGCCTTTTTGCTTTAGGTACGTCTCATCCCGGCGTAGCACATTATTTACCTAGTCTACGTAGGTGCTGTGTAATTTAGGAAATACGATCGCATAGGTCCCTACTTATGGAGTTTTGTGTCTTGCCTGACCGGGGACAAGCTATATTTCTCAATTCCGGCCAGAACATGCGTCACGTCAGGCATGTCAGGTCGGTTAGTCACCGCATACCCAGAACGGCTTGGGGAGAACCAGCGGACACGGGCCGGCCGTAGGTGGACGCGAGATCCAGGAACAGCCGTTCCCCCAACAGGGGGGTTTACCTGTGGATGGCCAGTGGCCGCTTTTTGGCGCCTGTGACCTGCATGCAGGGCCCGCAGCATGGTGGGAGTTCGTCGCTCGACAAATCACGAGCTTGGCCTCTGAGAATGCATCCCCACGACTGGCTCATTCACCTGTGATGCCTCGTGCTCATGTCCACTGAGGTGTTAGCCCACGAGCTTTTAGTACGAAGCACAATGGACTATCGAGATGATATCCCAATAGCGTCGACCTTGGGCGGTATACGCCGTGAAGGGATGAAGCGATGCTACGTCCACTCCTACGAGCCCATCTGCCATATCCATGAGTGATATCCAGTATGCAAGGGGCTGGGGTTCGTTTACCTATATGTTGACTGCCTCTCCTGAGCATTGCTCCTATTCCTCGCATCTTTCCATACTCGTCGTTCTTTCGCTTCTGCTATCTGGGAATCCCTTCATTCATTCACGGACTCGATTCCCATTTCTTCAAACACGCTCGATGTCCAGCTGGCTGGATAATACTGTGTTATACTAATTAATTTTAATACTGCCATTTCTCTCAAAGTCCGAGTACCGTGTGTCTCCGCCACCTTGTTTCATATCAACTACATATTAGACCAAGTAGCTATCTAGCCTGCGGCATAATGGAGCTCTTCCGTCTCACGTGCCTTCTTGGACTCCTCATCTCATACTCTACAGCTTTACAAGTCACGCCTAACTCGCCTTGCGCCTCCTTCTGTATTAATTCCGAGGGCGATGACGTCTCCGACCCCAACTCTTCAACAACAACGAACAAAGACATAACATGCCTCGACTCCGAGTACACATCTCGGGCCGGCCAGAAGTACCAGCGATGTATGAGCTGTCTTCAAGATAGCACATTCTCTCAGGGGAGCGAGAGCGACCAGCTCTGGTTTCTATGTAAGTGAATCTCACCCTCCTCCCCGGATACTGATTCGTTCTAACGTCCGTCAAGATAACCTCAGATATACGTTTGACAACTGTATATTTGGCTTTCCCAATGCCACGGGTAATCCGTCTACTCCGTGCTCGACATCGACAGCCTGCGGAGCATTGGAATCAGCCCTGACCAGCGATAATCTAAGATCAAATAATCTGGACTACTCATATTGCGACGTTGATGGTGGGGTTATGACCAGTACTTCGGTCACAAAATGCACGTCGTGTGTAGCAGCCTCGGATGACCAGGGCTTCTTAGTGAATTGTGAGTCACAAATATATATATGTATACTTTATTGATCTCATCTTCTAATACATACTACAGATCTTGTTGCACTAGAGGCGGGCTGCAATCAGCGATCAACACCCGGCGGAGCAATAGGACTAAGCGATACCGTCTTTTCCACCACCCAAATCAACGCCATCGATCCTGTATCGAAGGCCTCTAAGGATAACCAACCCACGCTCCCGACAACCACGATCGTGGGAATTGCTGTCGCTGCTGTCGTGGTTATCTTGGCAATTGCCGGCTTCTTTTTCGTACGCCACCGAAAGAGTCGAAACCGCCGCCTCCGTCTCGAGGGTGGTGCACGTAGCGGAAGCAGTCTCCGACGAGGTCAACACCGTCCTGCCTCCTCACTCTCATTCCGCTGCCAGACCCACCTAACGCCGCGCTCCCCATCATTCCCGAACCAACACAGCGCGATCGATGAGGAGGAAAAGGGCTACTCTAACCCACACGTCGCACTGGGACCCCACCCCATGACTGCCGAATCGCCGGTATCCAGAATGTCGCGAACGTCTTGGCAGCCGCAAGCGACCTCCCCATCATTCTGTCGACCCAGGCAAGCACCACAGCCGCTACAGAACATATCAACGACGGCACCCGCCTTCCCGGACAACGTCCACTACTCCACCTCCCCGAAGGCATCGCGCTTCTTCTCGCCCCACGAGGACATACCCATCCCCAGCAGCACGACGAGCACGAGGAGCACGGCGCAGCTCCTGCCGCTGCGCCCCTACAACCCGGCCGAATACGGCGTCTCGTCGCCCCACATCGGCAGCCCGGCTGAGGGTTCCTCGTCGTACGCGAGCCCCGTCTCCGGCTCGACGGCGAGCCCGCTGCTGGGCCGCATCTGGGAGAGGCAGAGCCAGAGCCAGAGCCAGAACCAGGAGTCCATGGCGCCGATATGGGAGATGCCGCCGCAGCGCGAGACCACCGTCGTCACCACCGTCACCGTCCCCGCAGCGCACGCGCGGCCGAGGGCGCTGGAGCGCATACGCGTCCCCACGAGCCCGAGGAAGAAGCCGATGGGCGGCGCCGGCAGCCCCGTCGAGTCGACGGAGATCAGCACCGTGTTTCCCGGCCCGCCGAGCCCTGGGTCTCGATGGAGGCGGGGGTGAGGGTGGAGGATGGGGTTGAGTCACACACACACACACACACAGAGAGAGAGAGAGAAGGGGGGGTTGAGAGTTGAGGGGGAATAACGGATAATTAACGTAGCGTAATGATACCAATACATGTTTTGATTTATACCTTTATTAATCTATGGCTTCGTTCCTTGCTTTCTTTCTGTCTTTCTTGCGGTGAGCAGTGCGAGGTTTTGGTTGAAAAGCACATCTACGGCTCGCTTGTGCGAATCTACGGAATCCCCTTGGGTTGGTCGAGAATTATGGAGGGAAGGGATGAAGTAGCAGATCCTTGAACCTCATTTTTTTTTTGTCTACGTCAGGATACTCATCGCGCGTCATCAACGAGGAGCTTGCTGTGCTTCACGCCAAACGACGTCGCTGATGCGCGAATGCGATGTGCTAAAACGTGACGGTAAACGTGACCGTCATTAGCGGCTGGCAGGTGTGTATCTACAGTAATAGATCAAAATGTGATCAAGAAAAAAGGTGTGCGCTGACATAAGGAGGGTTGGCAAGCAAGAGGGGTAAATAGGCTTAGCAAAGGATTCTGTAAGCTGAATCAGACGAGATCGAAGGATTTCACGCCAGTCCGATTCGATATGAGGTTGGGCTGCATCGTAACACCCTCGCGGAGTCGCAATGCACTCCGATGGCTAATGGTTATTCCTCGTCCCTGACCTGACCTGCCACTGTTATGCTCCATTTCAGTGCGAAATCAGACTAGAGGCAGCTGAATGATGAATGTTCCTGAGGGATTGTCGGCGACACTAAGACGATACTGTTCAGAGATAATACAGGTGGGGGTATATATGTTAGCCAGCGTATAATTAAGGATCACCATCCTCGTTTCCAGAGTGCCCAGGGTCAGTCATCATTCATTTACTTATCTCTAAATAATCCAAACCTATAAGCGACGCCCAACACTTGCGACGCCGTTGTCGCATCCAAGTTTCCGATATTCACTCGAATAATCGGCCATGTCAGCCTTCAAAAACGTACTCCTCATCGGCGCGACGGGCTTCATCGGCGGCTTCGTGCTGGAGGCATTCGAGAAGGATGCGAGCTTCAACCTGGCTCTCCTCCAGCGAGCATCTTCCAAGTCCCGGCTCCCAGGGCATCTGAAGATCATCACCATCGCCGACTCGTACCCCACGGAGGACCTCCTCGCCGCGTTCGAGGGCCAAGACGTCATCATCAACTGCATAGCGGGCCTATCCGTCAGGGACCAGTTCAGGATGATCGACGCGGCCATCGCCGCCAAGGTCCAGCGCTACATACCGAGCGAGTTCGGCCTGAACAACATGAACCCGGCGGCGCAGACGCTGAACCCCGTGTTCGGCGTGAAGGGGGAGATCCAGCGGTACCTGCGCGCGAGGTCCGACGCGGGCCTCATCGAGTGGATGAGCGTCAGCAACGGCATCTGGCTCGAGTGGGCGGTGGCGAACGGCTTCATGGGCTGGCACTTCGCCGAGAAGAGGTTCGCGCTCTGGGGCGACGGGGGCGGCCTCTTCTCGTGCACGACGGTGCCGAACACGGCGGCGGGCCTCGTGCGGGCGCTGGGGATGCGCGCGGAGACGCGGAACCGGAACATCTTCCTCAGCGACTTCGCGACCACGCAGAGGCAGCTGCTCGACGCGATCGAGCGGGTCGAGGGCGCCCGGTACGATGTCGAGAGCATCGACGGCGAGAAGCTGATCGCCGAGAAGCAGGACGAGGTCAGGCGGGGCGTCGAGTCCGCCGCGTCCATATACCCGCTGATCGAGGGGGGCTTTGCGACCGGGAGGTATGGGGGTCATCTGGAGGCGGAGCCCGGGGCCGTCATCATGAACGAGCGGCTTGGGCTTCCGAAGAAGACGCTGGACGAGGTTGTGGCGGCGGCGTTGCGGATTGTGGGAGGCTTGAAGTAGCTAAGCAGTCGCCTGTGTGTGAAGGTTCTCCTCGGGGATACTGGCCGAGGTTATTTAGCAGGGTAGGTATCTTCAATGCTCTATATTCCCTTGCCTGCTATTATTACATCACATCCATCCAAGGTGAAGCAAAACGTAACGAAAACTCAGGTATTAGCTAGTGTCCCCGGCGTACGGTGGTATAGCCGGCAAATGCTTGTTGAATAATCCCGGCCTTTGGTGGTATTAGTGACTGACGTGTTGGGCGTGTTGTGGAATGGGATGTTCAGTGACCCTTAAACGATTGCGACCTCGGTGGCATTAACCGATGTGCTGGCGTGCCCATAGATGAAGAGGTAGGTAAGTAACTAACCGCCAGACAATCAGGTAGAAAAATAAAATATAAGCCCATTGACGAAGTAATTTCTTGTGGTTTTATGGTTTGCCCTACCTACGCAAAACACCAATGCGCGGCGTCGTCGATAGTCAATAAGAACAGCAATATACTAGCGAAGTTATGTTAATTTCTATCATCTTGCGCACCTCAGGCACATACGTATTGTATATAGTTCGTAGTACTTGTACTGGGGAGCGTGAGCTGTAATGGGCTAGCTAGCGTGTCGAGTTGCAGTCGAGCCTGTGCTGCTGTGCTAAGCAGGCTAGTATCGACGACTAAGCCAGTGCTACAGTGTTTTCGATAGAATGAAGCCTTGTAGGCTAGCCTATTACTGCTCTAACTTAAAACAAAAATAAAACAAAACAAAACAGAATACTGCTAGTAACCTGGCCTTTAAGGAGGTGGGTGGGCAATGTCGAAATAAAGACGACGTGAATCTGCCTCGGGAAATGTGTTATAGAAAGGAGGGTTGTAGGGTGGGTTCCTGCAGGCCTGTAGAACCACCTAACAAACGATCGGAGCTCATCGAGCCTAAGCCGAATATGAATGCGGTCCTACGCTATGCTCATACTGCATGAAGTGCTCCCCGAAGCGCTTATAACTACCGTAATTAGTGGATATGTTCTTGAATCTAAACTGCAGCCGTTGTTTTAACCCGCGTTACATGTAAGCAGCTAAGCTGCTAGTTGTAATACATAGTCTTACTTCGTCCACTAACAGACAGACATAGTGTATACTATCCGCTCCGGTGGGTCTAACTCTGGGTTGTATCCTTACAGCTTTACAACTTCAGTTCAGACAATCCCATGCAGAACCACGTAAGAAGGCGTCCGATTATGACCGTGCTCAATGCATTGATATTCCAAATTTCACGGGTTTCCCAACCCCTCACATGACTTAGTTAACGAAAGTACTCCATTCCAAGACAGGAAGGCCGGTTGAACAGCTTAGTCAGGTCAGCGCATCTGATCCTCGATTTCACGCTGACTATGACGAGAGGGCAAGTCGCACTCATTTTTCGGATGCCTTTTCAAGAAGCTGTGTACTCCATAGTGCACCTCGTAGTGCGCCCGCAATGGCGATGCCGGTCAGGAACTACGATGTGCTAAGTTGTGGTTCTGGTCGGTGAAACGGCCTTATTCGGGGAGTAGGTTATGTGCTGATGGTTTCCGTCCTTCCTAAAACGTTCACATACTTGAGTCAGATTGCAACATATGTTTTATTCGCCTCATTGTCTACGTATATAGTCTGGTGTACTGCTTGTTGTTTCTCGCTGCAAAAAAGACTCTCACTTAATTCCCACCTTATTCTTACCCTGATAATCTTATTCTTACCCTGATAATCTTATTCTTACCCCGGTAATTATCGTGATAACTTCCTGCCACAATGCGTTCCGTAGCTTGCCTCCCTCTTCTGGCCGGTCTAGCAGCTGCGGCGTGCTCCATAACCGGCAATGTGAAGACTACTTTCTACGGAGTTCCGGACAATGATCCAGCCGGATCGGACGCCATCGCGTTCAGCTGCTCCTCTCGCGGCTTTCATGCCGGCGGCACGGGCACATACAGCGACCCCCTAACCTTTGCGTCTAAGCAAGGGAGCGGCTACGCTCAATGCGAGATCGTTTACGCCCCCTATCTGAAGAAGTATATTCGCAATGAGGATATCTGCGGAGCCTGCAGTGAGTAAATACCTTACTCGTATCCCATTGTCGTGTCGTCAAGAGTAAAAAAAAGAGCGGAAGAGAATGAGTTACTGACTCGTTGGTATCGTTTCTAAGACACGGCCCAATGGGCCGACGTGTTCACGGGCAATTCGCAGAACGGCGGAAACGGACAGGTCAACTGCGAGAATCAGCTGACGCCGGATGCGACACAGAGCGTCATCAGGAGTCCGGCCACGAACCTGGAGGTCGATAGTAGGTTATGCTCTTGCACTATACCGGGAATACTACCATGATGCCTAACTAGTTCGTATAACAGCTACACCCCTTTGGCGTTCTGGCACCTGCAACACCGGACATATCTACCCTAATAATAACCCAGCAAGTTACTGCGGTGGCGGCGGCGGTGGTGGCGGTGGGCCTGCTCCTACTTGCCAGACAGGCTGCTCCTGGGCTGGCCATTGCATAGGTATGTCGAGATAAATCGAATACGGGAATCGTAGCTAACTTCTTCGAGGCTGCGCATGCGCTACTTTTGATGACTGCTCGGATGACTACGTTTGCACGAATGGCGTCTGTGCTTAGGTCTAAGCTGTATTCCCAGGTCTAGGGCGAGATAGCGGAGGGTTTAAGGGGTTTTTGTGTATGATGAAAAAAAAAACGCGACGAGAAGATTATTATAGAAGAATACGTTTTACGATCGACGTCTAGTCTGGAAGTTAATTTGAAAACTAGTATGACTGGAATTGTAACATTGTGCAACGCTTTATACAGGAATATGTGCTTTCGACGGGATCGCTTCTATTCCAATCCTTCGGCTAATCCAAGTCGTCTCTTGGATAGCAAATCTGCATGTTTCGTGGCTCATTCTACCCTTCGTCATTATCTAGTGATACATGTATACCCTCGTGCAAAGACTGTTCATGCACTATAACAACATAACGCGAGATGTGTATCGACTTCAGACTCTCAGCCAATGACCTAAGCTAGCGATGAAGCACCAACCCAGTAGATAAATGTACGACGGTAAAAGACTTGTTGATAACTTGTACGGATATTGCTATTTATGCACGTCGCCACTGCAACCTGTCTATGCATATCTATGACCCAACGACCTGCCGCTTCTTCAACAACTCCCGATGGTGGAGAAAGCGGATAGTGAAAGCCGTCGCGATCATAGCAGCCGCAATAAACACCATAGTGATAAAGCCTTTGGGATAACGTGGGGAGTCCACCTGCTGCCAAATAATCAGGGGCAGCCAGGCCTGCACAACGTACGCCATCTCGTTCATAGACGCCGTGACAAACGCCCTCTCCTCGTTGTCGTCGCCGCAGATCTCGTGAGCCCACGCGAACGTGAGTCCGCTGATCCCGCCGCCAATGAGCCCGAGGAAATAGGACCCCCACTTCCAGCTCTTCGGGATGTTCCACACGGCGAGACTGGTGTTTGTGGCGATATTGACGATCCCCGCGAACACCATGGGCGGCCACCTCGCCCCTCGGAAGATAGTGTCCGAGGTCCAGGCGTAGATGAAGGTGAAGAGAACGGCAACCGCGGAGGCGATGGTCGGGTAGGTGTTCACGGCCGTAATGTCATAGCCCTCGGATTTCAGCCAGAGCGAAAACGCCGGCTGGCTACCGTAGCCGGTCCCGTTGTTGAAGAAGATGTAGAGAAGGACGAGGGTGTATATATGCCAGGACGAGAAGATCTTCTTGAACTTGGCCTTGGTGTACTTGCCCCTTTTCGCGCGCCCCTCTAGTGCCATCCGCTGATTGGCCATGGCGATGTCCCCCTTCGTGAGCCACCACGCCTCGGTGATCTCCGGGACGTCCGGGAACAGAAAGAACCCGGCGATGGCTATCGGCAGCGAGATGATCGTGTTGACGATGAACAGCCACTGCCAGCCGTGAAACCCGCCCGTGCCTTCGAGTCGGTAGACGGCTGCTATCAGGTAGCCCGAGAACATGCTTCCGATCGCACCGCTCGAGTGGAATATGCAGGAGCGCTTCGCCAGCTCGTCCCTCCGGTACCAGCTGCCGATAATATACTGCATGCCCGGATAGAACCCGCTCTCGGCCAGGCCGATGAAGAATCTCAGAACGTATATCTGTGTAGCCGTCTGACACTTGGCGAGGAGGATCGTGAGGACGGACCATACCACCTATAGATCCGTAAGTCAAACTATCCAATTGCCAAGATGTGAGAGTCATGCCTCGAGGAAAGGAATCCAAATCGACGGTCGGACCTTGGTAAGGATCATATTACTTGGCTTATTAGTAGAGAACCCAGAACTTGTAAGTCTTCGCTTACCTAGGGATCTCCCCAATGACATAACCCACGGTCCACGCCGTCGTTATATAATTGAGCTGGTTGCCGTACAGTCCCAGGTCCTCCTTCATTCCGGAGACGAATGCGCTGTTGATGTTGACCTGGTCCAGGTTCTTGATGAAATACCCGAGGGAAGCAAGCGTGAGGATGACGGCATCTAATTTGAACAGGAAACGCCGCTCTTCCGGCGACTTGTCGAACGTGTCCCAGACATACGATCGCCATGTCTTCTTTGGCGTCGCGGATATGATGGCCGATTCTTCACTGATACTGTTGTTGCCCGAATGCTCTCCATCGTAGCTGACGGTGACGGCTTTGGCATCAGAGTTCATATTCATAGTGTTGTATGAAGGGTGGAAAACCCTTTGGCTGCCCATTTTCAATTCACCTCGGCGGTATTATCCGACTGTCTCGGTAGGCGGTGTTTATACGAAACCAACGCCTCCTTCACCGACGTATCGAGGAGACAGGGAACCGAGAGACTGTCCAGTAGAACGCTATCTCGCGTCATGCAGCTGAGATTTCGCCATCTATATCATCGCATTAACTCCCTGTCTGTCAGACTGCAATGCACACTCCACGCATTGCAAAGGCGTCATCCTCGATCGGTGAAACGCACGATACCAGTTTCCAGGCCAGCAGTCGAGAGATTCTATACTCCGCAAGCCGCCTTCGAATCTAGGCCCAAGCATGCCTGAGATCGCGTGGTCATGCGCCCGCATCCTAGCGAGAGAGGGTGTCCGACTCCTGAGCTCCCCGGCGCGGGCGAGCCTGCGGGATGCCAATGAGAGCGCCCGCATGGCCGATGGCACCAGTTTCCGTGGCATCGCGTCATCCTTCCCCTCACGGGGGGGAGAATCGAATAAAACCACGGCGATAAGCGAGCGTTCGTCGTCTACATTTCGACCCATGCGCAATGAGGTGGCGTGCTCGACCCTTCGATCACGAATGGTGCGGGGCCAATTACGACTTTTTCGGAGCCGCGAGATGGGTTACCAATCCGGGTCCCTGCCTGCCTGCACGCACGCACAGCACCATCCATCGATCCATACGGCGAAAAGCGTTCGTAATAGAGGCAACGAGACGAGATAGCTGATCACCTCTCGGCCCCAAACCCGGTGCTCCATTTGCTCCATTTGCTCCAAGAATCGAATGGGAGGAAAAGTCACCTGCAGGTTGGGTTTTGATTATTCATGCAGTTCCATCCCGCTATCGCCAGACGGCCATTATGATGCGAGCCGGTGAACCCGTGTAAATGATATAAGAGAGGAGCCCGCCTACGCGGGGTAGCTTCGACATCATTATTATTATATCCCCTTTTCACAAGAACTAGTTTTTTCATTGACTAACAAACACACCATCTGTAAAGAATCCCAAGTTCAAGTAAGAAAAAAAAAAAACAATAGTCAATTACACTGCACCATGGCTCCGTCAGCAATCGACGAGCGAATCGTGGACGTGGCAGAGCCCGTCAAGGACACGCTCCCGCTCCCGGAGACGGCCGTCTACCGCCTCAAGAAGGGCGCCGTGGACCTCTCCAACGGGTACCCGTACCGGCCGCTGCGCCCGCTCTACCTGCAGGACGTGATCCAGATCCGCAGCAAGGAGTGGGCGCATGACGACGCCGGGGCGCGGGCCGACAAGTCCAAGTCGGCGCTGTTCTCCGCCGCGACCAAGGTGACGGATCTCACGACGCACATCGGCACCGAGATCGAGGGCCTGCAGCTCAAGGACCTCACCGACCAGCAGAAGGACGAGCTCGCGCTCCTCATCGCCGAGCGCAGCGTCGTCTTCTTCCGGAACCAGGACCTCTCGCCGCAGCAGCAGCTCGACTTGGGCCACTACTACGGCGTGCCCGAGGTCCACGTACGTTAGATCCCATAATAATAATAATCCCGCGAAAAAAAACTTCAACTAAACCAAAACTAAAACTAACCGACTGGCTAGCCTCAAGTCCCCCAAGTCCCCGGCCACATCGGCGTGACGGTGATCTGGCCCGACCTCCAGGCGACGGAGCGCCGCGCCGACTTCCGCAACCCGGGCGGCGCGTCGCGCTGGCACAGCGACCTCGTGCACGAGCTGCAGCCGGCGGGCATCACGCACCTGCACAACGACACGGTGCCGCCGAACGGGGGCGACACGCTCTGGGCCAGCGGGTACGCGGCCTACGAGAAGCTGTCGCCGGGCTTCCGGGCCCTCATCGACGGCAAGAAGGCCGTCTACCGCTCCGCCCACGCCTACCTCGACCGCGACGACCCCCACGCCGGCCCCAAGCACGTCGAGCGCGTCCACCCCCTCGTCCGCGTCCACCCGGCCACCGGCTGGAGGGCCCTCTGGGTCAACCGCGCCATGACCGACCGCATCGTCGGCCTCGACCGCGCCGAGAGCGACGTCATCCTCAACTACCTCTACGACGTCTACGAGAGCAACGTCGACATCCAGGTCCGCTTCAAGTGGACGCCCGGCACGAGCGCGCTGTGGGATAACAGGTGAGCCCTCTTCCCCCCCTTTTCCATTGCAACAACATTATGATTATGTCTATCCGCCCCATCTCCGCGCGTCGAGATATTCCGTTCCGTGCCGTGACTGATTCCCGTTCCGCGCTAGGATCACGATACATAACGCGAGCTGGGACTACGGCGGCCGACATCCGCGCCACGGCACCCGCGTCACGTCGCTGGCCGAGAAGCCCTTCTTCGACCCCGCGGCGCCGACGAGGCGGGAGGCTCTCGGGTTGCTGGACGCGAGCGAGCTGAGCGAGCGGGAGCAGCTGGTTGATGGGCCCGCGTAGACGGCTTGGGAATAGCGAGACGAACTCAGATCGGTATCCCGACGCTGTTGACCGCTTAACTTGACTATACTCACACAAAGAATGAAATATCTACCATCACAATGCCGAAATGCTTTCGGGTATCTGGAATTTCTCAGGCGCCTTTTCCACATGATGTGCTTGCTTGCCAGTGATCTCATCAAAAATCGTATATCATATATCGTATATCAATGACCGAGTAAATAGCTAAATACCTTCGCGTTTAGTTAGTAGGCGTATAGGGCCTTGGTAACTCACTTGATCGTACAATGATCATGACTTTTGACCTGTAAAAAATCACTTCATTCTATGCGCGACTACTGAGTGCCTCCTTACACGCAACATGTGTCTATACATGGCTATGTCATGGCTCTTCATCATGCATGCATGCATGCCCGCAAAAACATGGTGATGACTTCGGCTAAGCAAATTTGACCGTCCAATCGGCTCCGATCCTGACTCCAATACGTCCCACGATGGCGAAGGGCGCCCGGTTGGCGTCGCCCTTGAAGTATTCCAATTTTACTGTAGATTGTTTGCCCTCGGACTCTAACTGAACCTCCTTTTTAGCAGCCCAAGATGCGGGAGCGCCAACAATGATAATCTTATCGACGGCAACATCATACATGCTCTTCAGCCAGGCACCCTCTTTGATTTTCTTGGGATCACGACCGTTGACATCAGTCGAGGTCAGCGTAGATCCTTCTAGCTTGAAAGTGCGATGGATGTACTCGCCCTTTTGGTAATCAAAGGAGTCGCCGTCATCGGTATATAATTGGCCCTCAGCGGTGCCGTCTTTACTGACCACTACCACTAAGGTATAATCATCATACTTCATGAGTTGGGTGGAGCGACGCGGAATGTCTCGGCGAGGGAAGATATGTCCACCCTGCATTAGGATGGGAATCCTTTCGAGAGGAGCGTCTATGGTCACGGTCTTACCATTTGATGTTGGCAATTTTTGATAGGTGAAATAGTCGTAGTAGACCTCGCCATCCGGAATGTAGACATCCGCAGATGTCTTGCCTTGTTCGACTACCGGCTTAACAAGAAGTCCGGTCGAGCCAACAAAGAATTGGTCATCAACACTAAAGCCACCTTCACTACTAGGATGGGTCCAGTACATGGGTCGAATGATGGGGCTGCCGTCGCGATGGGCTTGGTGAAACGCCGTATACCAAGAAGGTATCAAACTGTAACGAAGCCGAAGAGCTGAGGTGACAATATCTCGATATGGTTGCGCGAGCAGGTAAGGTTCCCGGCGCCTAGCATCAATGTGGGCATGGCCGCGGAAGAACGGATAAAAAGCACCAGCCTGGTACCAGCGACTCTGCAGCTCAGCTTCAGGGTTACCGAAGAAGCCAGCAACATCAGCTCCGGCAAAGGGGTATCCCGAAACTCCTTGGTTTAGAATCATCGGAATTGATGCTCCCAAGTGTTCCCAGCTGGCCTGGTTGTCGCCGGTCCACATGGCACTGATACGCTGTGAACCTGCGTAGAATGACCGAGTGAGGACAAACGGGCGGCGGAGTTCTCCCTTCTTGCGAGAGAGTAGAGCCTGGTAAGTGGCGTTGTGGAAGGTCATGCCGTTAAGGTTGTGTACATCACGGTGTTCCCACGATCCGTGGTGTAGATTATCTTTCGGCATCGTCACTTCAGGCCCATTGAACACTGATGGCTCGTTCATGTCATTCCACAACCAGGTATTTTCCATTGTTCCCTTGAACTTGCTGTATTGGAATAATGTCTTCCACCACTTGATGGCGGCTGGGTTAAAGCAATCGACCCACATAGATGAACCGGGCCAGCACCAGCCGTCAAAATCTGCCCCTTCTTTGTTCTTGACGGCGAGGCCATTTGACTTGAGCTCGTCGATGACCGGGTAGCTGCCCGTGTTTTTGATATGAGGGTCAATAATAACTACCAGCTTCCTGCCATGGGCATCCAGTTGTTGTCCCATCGAGAGAGGGTCCTTGAACATGTCATCATCCCAGGTGAAGTATTTCTTCTCGTTTGTATACTCGATGTCAAGCCAGATGACGTCGTAGGGGATTTGATGACGATCCATCTTTCGGTCAACTTCCTTCACATCGTCGTCTGATACATAGTTCCAGCGACACTGGTGGTATCCGATTGAGAACTCCTGAGGCATTGACGTTGTGCCTGTGAGCTCACCGTATGCTTTGGTCACATCTTGGGGAGTGGGACCTAGGAAGACGAAGAGGTCCATTATACCAGCTTCTGAAATCCAGTGAGTCTGAGTGTTGGTTTTAGGACCCTTCCCAAGAGCCAGTGGGTTCATTGATGCCTTGGCCTTTACGATATCAATCCAAGTTTCGGCCGCATTGAGCCAGAAAACTGCAACGGTAGAGTCTTTCCTATGTGCCTGCATTAAAGGGATAGCTCCATACAGAGTCATGGGACTGTCCAGGACATATTCGAAGACATCCGAGTTGTATAGCCTGTAGGGTTCGGTGTAGGCTCCATCGCCACCTCTTGTTTCTTTCAGTGATAGTGGTCCAGCATGTTCGGGGATGCCATAGACGTGGTCGTAACCAAAGAAGGTGATGTCAAGCGCAATACTTTCGGGGCCACGAGGCTTAGAGTCTGTATTCCCACCGAAAGTTTCATCCCACCAAGTGCTCTCATCGTCGCCCGTCGGCTCAACAGCGGGTTCCTCCTTGCTCTCTGTATTTTCCTCCCCTTCGGTCTTTTCTTCCCCTTCGCTCTTCTCTTCCACGGGTGGCTTCTCAACCTTGGGCCGCCAGTGCTCTAGGTTCATCAGACCCCGGTCGTTGAGCTTGAGTTGGGCGGACCCGTCGCGCTTGAACTCGATAGAATAGGGGTTGTAGCTGACATGGGCCTCGAAGGCAGAGTTGGGGCCATATTGAATTTTGATACCGGTGTCACCAGTGTAAGAGATCTTAGCATCGGCATCCACCGTGGTGCCACCAACGATGGCCCATTTCTCGGCTTCGTTATAGCGCTCCTTTCTCGCCTTACTGTTGTGTCGAAGCTCAATGTTCTTCTCCTGACGGCGCTTCTCGTCGACGGTAACGCGAGCGGTGCCCGACTTGTGGAAAGCAACAGTTAGAGGTAGTTCGACGGTAGTCCCCTCGTCGTCAATCGTCTTGAGGATGGTAGCGTGAAAGAGGCCATCCTTGAACGCGGCCTCGGACGGTAGGATCTTGTATGGAGCCTGCCACGATGATCCCTGGGCGATGGCTTTGTCGGCGTAGTGTCTGTTTCGTTTACAGAATCCGGACTGGTCGCATTTTTTGAAATCGTGCTCCTTGACCGCAGCTGCATTCGGGATAGATTTTTAGTCATCCTATTCATGCATGGTCGGCCAGGTACTCGCCAGGACGGAAACATACCTCCAAGCGAAAAGAAGCAAAGAAACACGCTTAATGTGCACAGCAGAGCTGACCAGCTCGAGAAGGACTGGCTCGGTGTGCGCATCTTGAATCCTGGTGGGATCCCCCAGAAGACTGGGGGCAGAATAGAAGGACGAAGGTGACACACGCAAGGTTATGAATTACGGGCAAGTTGTGTATTTCATCGAGTCACTAGTCGACCGAAGCAATTCTGGGAGGTGTTGAATTGGATACCTCGTCCTGCTGCAGGCAATTAGTGAAGAATTGCGAGTGGAAGACGGAATGAATGATAAGACTACCTCTTACAAGTTTGGTAGAACGTGGCTCGAAGGAGCAAGGATGTTGGAGACGGCGAGCCATGACAGCTGTCCACAGTAGGTCCGCCCTTCCTAGTGATCTCGGCCCCGCTAGGGTGCCTGGCAAGCCACAGCTATCTTTGGAGATAGCTGGCAAGCCACTATTTTGGGATTTATCCATTTCCTTTACCTTCGGGAACCTTAGATAGGTACACTTACATGGCGCCGAAAGTGTCTACACCGAGTCCTTGCTACACACATTCTTTGGCTTGTGCTCGAGACCGAATAAATTAAAACACCCAGTTTGAAAATCAGCTCGTGGATGCACTCCTTTCTGACTTAAGTACCTACTAGGTGCTTGGTAATATTTGCCTCTTGGGGAATCTCCGTACAGTTTTGTATCTGTTGTGTTTTTTCTTTACCTAAACCTCGGAAGCTTGAGGGCTATCAATCAGGGTACTCCTCCGCCGCCAACTACATAAGTACCTTGGGTGTTGCAGATAGCTTAGGTACTTAATTAGGTTAGGTGCCTAACTACAATACCAGATGGACGAAAAGAACGGTCGTTTTACCCCTCCATCGGGCCCCAGCACAGCAGAAGCTGCACAGCCAGCATTGGCCAATCAGGGACGGCCAAAGCATCAGGTGCAGCCCCGCCAGAGCGTCCGTCACCCCGCCTTCAGTATTTTCTTCTGGCTCGCGTTTTTCTTGCTCCTCCTCCTCCCCTGGCAATACCATCACATATACAAGGGAGCCATCGCCAGCTTCTTCTCCTCCTCTACCGTCTCCCACCACGAATCTGAGCTAGCTCTCTCCGTCCGCCCCTCCTTACCACCCCAACCGATCCAAGAACCCCAACACAAAATGTCTACCGAGCAGACGTAAGTAGCGAACGAACTGTGTCGAGAGGGAAGAACCTCGAGATGATCGACCCGACACGCGTTGCTGACGCTCCGTCTCCAGTTTCATCGCCATCAAGCCTGACGGCGTCCAGGTACGGTTCCATCTCGATAGGGGAGGGGGGAGGTGAATTATTGCAGTCTACCGCTGATACGTTCGTATTTCTAGCGTGGCCTTGTTGGTTCCATCATTGCCCGCTTCGAGAACCGAGGGTAAGTTTGTCTAGTCAACAACTCAAACCGTTCACATGCAACTCGAGCTGACAAAACACCTTCAGCTACAAGCTTGCTGCCATCAAGCTCGTCACCCCCGGCAAGGCCCACCTCGAGGAGCACTGTACGATGGCACTCACGGATACTCCCGACCGTCCAGTCCAACTAACGTAGTATCCCAGACTCCGATCTTAAGGACAAGCCTTTCTTCGCTGGCCTTGTTGAGTGTATGTTGAGACTCGACCATCCGATCAGAAAGTATTAGTGGGCACAGCAGCTAACAGGGAATCACAGACATGAACAGTGGTCCCATCCTCGCCATGGTCTGGGAGGGTCGCGATGCCGTCAAGACCGGCCGAAGTATGTCAATCCCATTCCCCCCATCCGACTCCTTCCTTGACGATCCGGAACTGACATGGACAATAGCTCTCCTCGGTGCCACCAACCCCCTTGCCTCGGCCCCCGGCACCATCCGTGGTGACTTCGCCATCGACGTCGGCCGCAACGTCTGCCACGGCTCCGACAGCGTCGAGAGCGCCCAGAAGGAGATTGCTCTCTGGTTCAAGGAGGGTGAGGTTGTTAGCTGGAAGAGCGCCCAGGCTAGCTGGATCTACGAGAAGCCCTAAGCGTAATGATGTAGAAAGATTTGCGCCTTTTTGACCAAGCTCCGGTATCTGCCATGGTATCCCTAACCATGGGTCGTCGGGGACGGGCATATAGCGTGCGAGGACAACAATAAATAAGAAGAACGGAGGATAATAGACGCCATGTTCCCCCTCCATCGGCGCCTCTACAAATGCATCTGTGGATGCTGTGCGTGATTGAATGTATTGTCGGCTTCTCTAGCTTCGTTTCCTCCACACCGCTCGTCGGAGTCCCACGAATCGCCTCGCCAGCCAGGGCGTCAACCACAGGCTCAGCGCTATCCGCGGTACCAGCAGCAACTTGGTAATAGTGTAGGCAGCTGCTATCTGAATGCCGATCTTGTAGCCCTTTTCAGTATGTTCGGCAGTTGCAACATGCTTCACCTTGCGCCACACGACAGCCGCCTTATCGTGCTTTTCCTGCTCAGCGCCTACACTCTCCTTGCCCAAGGTCGTAGATGCAGGACCGTCGTCCACAGCCGCATCGGTGTCTCTCGCGCCGAAAAACCTCGCAAACACATCTTTCCTGCCCTCCCTGCCCTCGCGCTCGTGCTCCCTCCTCGCCTGATCCCTCAACTCGCTCTCCAGCTCCGCCTCCCCTTCTCCCTCCCCATCGCCCTCCTCCTTACCCTCGAGCCCGAACCACCGCTTCCGCCGGAAATAAGGGACGTACTTCCGCAGGCCGTCCTCGGCCCAGGCGGCCCAGGGCCCGACGACCCAGCTCGTAGGCACCCAGTCCAGCTCGTGGAAGGCGTACGTGAGGCCGACGATGGGCAGGATCGCCGTCGCCTCGTGGAGCAGGAGGAAGGCGCCGACGTGCGAGAGGGGCGCGGAGCGCAGCGCCGAGAGGGCGGTCCGGAGACGCGGGGGGAGGAAGCGCGAGGCGCTGGTTAGGATGCGGGTTATGCGGTCGTGAGGTTTTTGTGGTGCGTTCGGGGGGGTGGTGTAGAGGCGGCTTCGGATGGGGATTCGGGGATTGTGGCGAGGGAGGAAGGAGGAAGGGCGGCGGCGTGCGCGTGCGCGGGTCGATGATGAGGTGTGGTGGAGGAATGTCGACGCGGATCCGGATGTGAGCGACGATGCCCTTGGCCCGAGGGCGTCGAGGGCCGGCGGCATTGTGTTGTGATAACCGAATCGAGACTTGAAAAAAGAAATCCTTGGAGGAATTACGCGTTGGGAATTATTCACAAGAGAATATGTTATACTTTAGAACTTGGGAGCAATGGATATCTCTAGTAGGACAAGATGCTAGTGGCTTTCTCGTCGTGGGAGGACTGGCTAAAAATGGGGCTTGTCGCCAATAAAGCTGCTATTTCTAAAACTTGTAAAGTTAGCTTAATAGATCACCCAGCTTCATGTAGAATATATGCCCAATTCGACTCCTATAAAATAATAGTATACGAAATTGAGTAGTAATGGTCTGCTGATTCTACTAATATTACTTGCTAACTTGGTTAACAACGGTTGCTGTGATATTATAGAAGGGATGAAGCCTAGGTAGTATAGGAAATCAGGGTGTTGAGCCTAGGTACTTACATGATGTACATCTAGGCTTGATTAGATTAGGACTAGCAGGGGCCAAGCAGCCAACTTTGGTAAACACAGCTCAACGAATATAGTAGTACCTTGTACGAGGCCTTAAAAACACACCCTTTATATCCAAAATCTGAATGAATTGAGCATGAGCATTGGGCAGCTGTTGGAGACCTGGTTCGAAGTGGCCGGCTACGCTAGCGACGCCGCCAGGCCTCGAATAGGTAACATTGCTACTCGAGAAGTTATCCAAGCTTCTCTCTGCCCTGACTTGTTCAATAAACAATGCGTCGAGGTAGTAGGTTGAGATATACTGTCCACACCGATGCTATAATTATTAGGGGCCTATATATATATAAGTAATATTCTCCTCAGGTAGAATTTACTGCAATCTGCACCAGCTATCTGTTAGGGCTTGCTACTGGAAATGCATGCCTCGCTTTATCATACATCGAAAGCGGCACATTCTCGGAGCTACAAGCCATGATTAAAGCGTATGATGCTACTCATACTGTCAAGCGGTCAAGCCATCAGCGCCAGATTTTTAATCTATCGGTCGCTGACGGCACCCCGAGTCCAAGCATCCCACCATGATTCCGTATTGTGTCAACCCATCTCCGTGATAGATCGTTCGTTCCTCACGCCGGGAACTGTGCCGCCAACCCTTTAACCAGCATATCTTCAGCCAGTGCCTCGGTCTCCACAGCGTCCGCCTCTTTCAGCACGCCGGCTTTCTGCAAGATGGCGATACACTTCGTGATGACCTCGATGTCCACGCCCTCGGTCTTGGAGGAGAAGCGGACGGTGGTCAGCCACTCGCGCGCGTCCTCGGCCGAGTAGTCGAGCGCGGTGCTGATGTACTCGACGGCCTCGTCCCTGTGGCTCTCGAAATAGCGCACGCCCTCGTCGAGCTTCGCGAACACGTCCATGAGCCGCGGGTACGGCCTCCCCTTCTCGCCGGCGCCCAGCAGCGCCGTGGACGCGACGATCTTCCACGAGCTCCAGGGCGTGTAGATCTCGCCGACGCGCCGGATCTCGCCGCTGTCGTAGTACCGCTTCGACGTGAAGTGCTCCCACATGAAGAAGTCGGCCGTGCCGTCGTTGACGGCGTTGCGCAGGTTCGCGAAGTTCTGCAGCACCACGAAGTCCGAGTACGGCGGCGAGGACGAGGACGAGGACGAGGATGAGGATGAGGAGAGCCACCCTTGCTGGTCCGCGAGCACGTACCCCATCACCTGGCTGCCGGAGCCGAGGCGCGAGATGCCGATCTTGGAACCCTTGAGCGAGGCCACGGATTCGATCTCCGGCCGCTTGGCGCCCGTTGAGATGGCCCAGCCTGGGAGCGACGTCAGCGAGCAGCGCTAAGACTACGAGGACGATGTATGCGAGGTACGGAAACTTGTGAAGGACAGATGATCTCGACTAGTGGGAATAGAGCTAGACTTGCAAAAAGAGGGAAGAATAAAGGGGTGAGAAAGGGGTGAGAAGAGGAGAAGTCGTACACAGCGGCGTCTCGACGTACGTGCCGACGATGCGGTACCCGCCGTCACCGGGGGCGTCCTCCTTGCCGAGTCCGGCGACCCATGCCTCGGTGAGCCCGATGCCGATGTCGATCTCGCCGGCGCGGATGGCCGTGATCATGTGGCCCGTCCCCGAGGGGAACGGGATCAGCTTGGCGTCGAGGCCGAAATACTTCTGCGCGAAGTGGATGGGCGTCGAGAAGTGCTCCGGCACGAAGCCGATGCGGACCTGCGAGTCGGCCATGGTAACTTAAGTAGGTAGGTACCTACTTAACCTAGCAACTAAAGCTCTTATCTATCGTGACGAAGTGATATTTCTTGATCTTGGACCAGATTGCTAGGCGAAGTCGAGCTGGCGTTGAAGCACGACAGGTTGTCTGCGGTTAGAGTTACGTCGTGGTTGCATCAGGAGCTCGTGTAAAGCGGGCAGCGGGTCGGGTAGCGCGGGACCGGGCATGACTTGCGGGGTTGTGTCCCATTGCTCTCTACTTTACAACATAACATAACAGATACCTTTAGGTAGTCTATTTGTCTTCTAGATACTCTAGTCTGAAGTCACCTGCAATAACCACACGTCTATAAATACTGATCCGTAATCATACTTATCGAAGGCCTTACTTACTACTACCTCCCGTAGAACCTAACTCAGGAGACAGAGCAAACCAGGAGCATGTCGCCTCCCAACAGACCAACAGAGGACCAAAGAGGATCAACACTGGCAGTGGCCATGTCATAAATAGCGCGACGAGGAAGGCGATCCTGAGATGGGGTATATGATGGCCTAAGAGTGAGCTAAGAGAGGTTTGAGAAACGATGTAAGGGCTGGGGGGGAAGAAAACTACTATCCTGGCCAGCAGGTATCAAGTTTGCTTTAACACAGGTAGATGCGATGCACCCACCCCTATATTCTCTCCACCGGATAGTGATTACGCGCCACACAGCGAGTAAGATGGCACTATAGCACGCCGACTACTTTCGCCAAGTACAGATCGGAGATATTAGGCAGGAGATGTTTATGGGAAGGTTGGGCTGACTATCAGTTCTAGATTGGACGCCTCGTAGTGGGGTGAGTGCGGAATGTTGCCTCCTAATATAATGCTTCAGCGCCCTTAGGATTAGCGGGCTGGAACGCCTCTCGCGCTGAGCCACATCAAGATCCCTCCTAAGGGATAGCCAAATCCCACTCTTATACATGATGGTTAAGTAGGAATAGTCGCCACCTGGTTATTTGAGGTTAAGATACTCGCCTTGCGGCGATAGTGTGGTTGTTACTATATTAAATATCCTCCTGAACAAGGTCGAAGGGAATTTAGGTAAATAAAACTACTACTAGAGAGAGTATCAGGGTGGTAAGGTTTAATAGCGCTAGATAGTTCTCGCTATTCCGCTTTACCCCGAGAACATCTGCTAGAACTTCCTTTAACATTGCCGGTTCGAATCCGAGTCTTACGACAACTAAATATGCGTCATAGGTCTCAAGTTATATGTTATTCTTTTATAGCATATCTGTCAACTATCAACGTCGGGTTAAGAACAAGCAAACTTGCTGTGGCGGAGGAGCTACATAGCCTACCAGGTACCTACAATAGGTACTACCTACTTAGTTAGCGCCAGATGATTCTTTATCAAACCTTGCCGAGACAGATCTTATTATGTGGGGCAGCGGCGGCCCTTCCCGTCTCCTGGGGATCAAATGAAAACTTCACATACTCAAACAATACTATTATTTGAGCGTGCTAACATAAGCGTCTGAAAATAAGTAAATTGTAGGATTTATGAGGCAAGAGAACTCAATTATCATAGTAAGACTCCTATAGTAAATCAGCTATACGGGTTAAATATCTTGTGATATAAATCAGTGGCTTTCGAAACGCCAGGGGTTGTTGTCAAGGTCCATAAAATCCTTTTATGGACGAGGTCTAACTAGCTACTACACAGGAAGCACTTGTATAGATGGATTTAACTGGATTTTATAATATACTCAAGATGATGTATATTCTCTTGATGAACCTTAACCCACTATAACCCTTGGCGAGCTCTATACTAACTACTGTTATAACTGATATCTATTACTAGAAAAATTAGCTACATAGTTCGTTCGAACCAAGATCATGCGGTCTACGCTCTCAAAGTACCTTTAGAACACAATAGCCACATGACTGTTAGCCAGTTACTACTAGGTTTATGGATTCCCGTTAGCGTGATAGTGGCGTTTCCGTCAATGCCATTAAATCCGCATCCTGCTTCGAGATCAGACTCGAGCTGCGGCGTCATATACCACGGCTCAGAATCATTCAAGAGTCGTTTCTAAAAGAGTACCTATAGTTCATGTTATGCGGTACTAGCAGATAGGATATGTCGCGGGTTGGTTGGGTTCGATCTCCAACAGCACCATACGGTTATTCACCGTATAGCTTGTCTCCCACATAGAACGGAACTAATTAACAGTGTGATCCAACGGCTCTTAGCATGAATATCACGCAGTGTAGGTACGCCAAGTCCACTCCTGTACATACCAACCGCAGCAACTAGCATCGAGGCACATCCAAGCGCTCCGCCCGCGTAATCAAATCTACTGTGTCGCAGCAATTTACGTACACTTTGTAGTACAGCCTGATTTATATATGTCAAAGTCATGCAATAGAACGCATCCGAGTTCGCAATGCCCTGTACTGCGGCATCCCAGCCTAGCTACTTTGGACCTATCATAAGAGTAATGTAGGGGTTGTTGGAAGTCGGTCCACACCAACATAAGCACCGTTTTGGCGAAGTGCATTGAAGAAGGCAAAAAGCGAGCGACACAGCCTCTTTTCTTCCGAATTCTAGGCGTGTATATAATCCAGCTTGGAAGGCCAGCCCACCTCGGATACCCTCACATTATCTACATTATATTCGTTTCGATTGCGCCATGGACGTCTTCGGAACTACCATTACTGCGGGGGCCATAATTCTCGACTTCGTGGGAGCCTGCGCCGCCTATTCGGAAGAGGCCGCATCACTCAAGGCGCGCTTTGAATGGGATATGCATGCCTTGAAGGCGGTCCGAGACTACTTCGAACAAAGGAAAGCTCAAAATGCGAACCAACAACTATCTCCTCACGATGCGGCGCTACTCGAGCGGACAGCGGGGTATCTCGACAACCTCGTGAGCAAGGTGCAACGGAGTCTTCACAAGATTCAACGCAAGGGTCTGATAAATAACGTCATCAACCGTGGCATGTGGATAGCGCGGCAGGCCGATTTGAAAGAGATGGAAGCTGAGGTCTACGAATGGACAAGACGGTTCGATGTGCGCGTCCTGGGGCTCCCTCAAAAACTCAGGGCCTCCATTCCAGCCGGCGTCGATGTGGAACCCCCAAGCGTTATAAGGTCCAACAATAGGCTCCGTAGTTTCCTCGATCTTACTTCACCTGTTATGAAGAAACAGGCTAGGATGAAGCGGCTAGAGAACTCAGACAAACTCGCAGCCAGAATCACCGCAAGGGGAGAGGCTTGCTTCTTGCCAATGCAGGAAGGTGACAAACAACTTCTCTTTGCTAGCCGGAGTGTCTCCCCGGCGATAATTCCAGAAACTCCTGTTTTTGACAAGCTCGAATTTGAAATGGGCATGTTGGCCGCGGCACTGAGCTGCCTGGACCGGGATACAGGCATTCGATTACTCCGAGTAGAGTCGTACTTCTATCACGCCGGTCTGAATCAGTTTGTCTTTATCCACGTGGCACCCTACCCAGTCGTATCGATAATGGACCTGGAGGATGTCATTAAGCAGGACTGTTTTCCCTCAACCGACGCTACTCTTGACGGCCGTTTCACTCTCGCGCTTAAGCTAGCCGAGGCAGTCTTCTTTCTCCATACCGCCGGTTTCGTCCACAAGAATATCACGTCGTCCAGCGTCGTGTTTCTCGAACGGCTCGACTCGTCATCCTTCTCCCTCGATGGTTGCTACCTCATGGGGTTTGACTTGATACGTGGAGTCGATGCGAAAACTTCCAAGGAAGGTGCTGTTAGAAATAACGAAGAAAAGCCACGGCCGATCTGGGAATTCGATATTTTCCAGCACCCTGATCGGCTCTGTGGCAAGGAAAGTCCAAGATATACCAAGACATATGATGTGTACAGTCTAGGTGTCGTGCTTCTCGAGATCGGTTTGTGGGAGCCGTTCATAGAGATTGTTCCGGGCGTAAATGAAGACGACCCATCTGATTGGACCACAGAACTATTGGAGGCTGCTTCCATGCTAGGCGCCAGGACAGGGTCGAAATTTCAACGCATTGTCACCTGGTGTCTCAGCGTGGACGGGAGCGAGGTCGTAACCGAAAGCATGTTTGTGGAGCACGTATTAGATCCCCTAGAGGAGATCGCAAACGCTTTATCATGAGAGCCCTCCTATAGCGTTCATGCGACACGAATTCGGTGGCGAGCGAATTAGGGAGGCTACTGGGTTTCTGCGCTTTGCTCATGTGGCGGTTCAATTTTGTATGCCTTATTTTCGTGGCGTGCGTTGCTTATGCGCCTCGAATGCTCGATGCAACACTGGCTGCAACCTGTTTTGTGGTGTCTAATACAGATCATCCTACCAAAGTACTGAGTGTTAGGTCAGGTGACCTCGCTTACTTAATCAGGGCACTAGCCCCACACCTGTAGCTATACACTAGAACTCTTCTGTTACTATAGCTTCTTTTACCTTTTTAGTTCTTTAGTTACAATTTAGGTTTTAATACTAATTAATGCTTTTACATAATCTATAACTTATAATTAAGTTAATATATATTATATTTTAAGCCTTTAGGTTTTTTAAAGCTATTATATAGTAGCTAGCAATTATTTTTAGTATTTTTAGATATATTAAGTTTAATTCATTTTATAAAGCAAAAAAGCTTTATACTCTCTTTTTATATACTGTAAATATAATACTGGATAAACAATAATATTAATACGGTTATTCAAATATAGTTTATAAAAAAAAAAGCAAAAATAGTAAAAATAGCAGGCTAAAGCCAGGGCGCCTACGTCGCCCGTAAGAGGTGCCGTCGCAAGGTTTAAAGCTACCAAAAAAGTCACGCCGAAACCTTAACAGGAGCTGTGCACACCTAGGCTCAAAAATCCCATACGGCGAAAGGCCTATCTATCTCTTTTACCAACTACTCTAACTACTCTAACTACTCTAACTAACCAATAATTAATCATAATGCTTACATATAATCTAATATTTAAAGCAGCTATTTTGCAGCTTTTAAAGCATCTAAAAACAAACGATATCGATATTAACTGCTTAATAGCTATTGAATATATATATTTACTTAATATATACTGTTTAGCTTATCTATACAACTAATAACTAAATATTTATAAAATTAACAAACTATTGCAAATTGTATAAATAAATCTAATAAACCTTTAAAACAAAAATAGCCTTAAAGCTTATTTAAGCAGAAAAAGTATAGCTAACAAATATATAAAAGCTTTATTAATAGCTTAAAAGCTGCTGTAAAACTTTATACAATAATATAGCTATTAAAAACTTAGTAGCAGGCAACAGATATAGCAAGGGCAAAAGGCGAAAGGTAAGGCTTATGTTAACTTGCCTGAGATAGACGGCTCGGCGGCAGAATTAGGGATCGGCAACAGAATCGGAAATCGGCGGCGGCAAATCGGCAAAAAGTAGCCGAAGACATATCACCAGAATAAGACACAGTATCTAAGTCTTCCTAAACACAATAAATAGGCCAAAGCCCATATTTTTAAATATAAAAAGCGGTTTTATTAGCTTTTATTAAACTAAAATAAACGTTTTACTAAAATTATCTTAGTTCCTAATTAAAACTCTACTTATACTAAATTTTACTTAAATTAATCTTTATAAGCTATTTTATAGTACTAACTACTATTATACCTTAGTAATACTTAATAAGCATAACTTATTGCTACTTAATTAACAAGCTATAGTTAACTAAAGAATTTTTAATTTTAAAAAAAGTTTTAAAACATTGTTTATAAACTTTGTTAAAAACTTTTAAAAGCAATATTTAAATCTTTTAATTATATATTTAATATATCTTATTATATTTTATAAAAAAACAAACTAAACGTTTAAAAAATAGCTATAAACAATTTATTTTTAATTATAATTTAATTAAAATACTAAATTTTTTACTAAATTTTTTATTAAATTTTTTTATTTAACTTTTTAAATCTTTTTTACTTAAACTTTTTATACCTTTAAATTAACTATAGATATACTTAAAGCAAGTATACTTAAATATTTTATAACTACTAATAACTAATATTTTAAGTAAATAAAAACATATATTAGCAACTATTTTAAATAGTTTATAGTTTTTTTAATAAGTTTAAACTTTTAAAAGTTCTTAAGTATTTAACTTAATTAAGTTGCTTAAACTAGCAAAAGTAATACAAAGTTTAAAAAACCTTGTTATAAATTAAAAAAATAAAACAAATCTTTTTACTAAATTATTTTATAGCTTAAAAAAACTATAGTTTTTAATGCTTTTATTTTTAGCGGTTTTAAATACCTTAATAACTATTTTTAAGGCTAATAAGCGTTATATTTTTTTTTAAAACATTTAAACTTTAATAAGTATTAAAGTTTTAGCACTTAAACTTACTTAAATAGCAACAGATTATATTTTTAATACCTTTAGTATTTATATAAAAATATTTTTACTAAATCTTAGTAATAAAAAAAAAGGTATAAATAGAACCGTTTTCTTTTTCTTGCTTTATTATACCTTTTATATATATTTACTTTTGCTATTAATATATTAAAACAAACTAATTTCTTTTATAAATTAGTAGTATACTATTAAAATTAAAAAATTATATAAATTAAAACTAAAGGATTATACTTTGCTTGTTTTTTTATACCTATTTTTTTTTTAATATAAAAAACGGAATTTTATTAGTTTATTATTTATTAGTAGTTTAAACAAAAACTTAGCTAAAATAAAATAAAGCAAATTGTTTAACTTATAGCTTTAACTAAATTAGCTTTAAGTAACTTAATTTTAAGGAAATTAAAGCAATAAATTTTAAATAGCGAAATCTAATCCTTTTTAAAACTTTAAAAGTAATACTTAATATATAATATTATAATAGTTATAGTTATTATATTAGCAGCCCTTTTTTTAATAGCATTTCTTTTAATAGCTTATCTTTTAATAACTATAAATACTACTACAGATACTATAGTTTCTAAATACTAATAGCTAATTAATAGTACTTCTTTTATTGCAATTATAGTATACAAAATCAGATAAGCTATAAAACGCCGCCTTTTTTAGTAAAATTATTAATAATATAAGCTTAAGTTTATATTTAAAGCTTTATAGCCTTATTATACCGTAAATCTAAATATACGTCCGTTTAATACTTAGAAACCTAACCAATATAAATAAAAAAAGCTATTTCTTTTAAATTTAAGCATAAATTCCTATAGTAGTTAAATTAATAGCTAAATTTTAATACTTTATATAAAGATTTTCTGCTGCTATAGTATAATAATTTTTACTAAAACTTATAGCTACAACATTAATAGGACTAATTTAGCCTTCTGCAAAAAACTTACTAATAATTACTCTTTAACTATTATAAATACCTTTTTAAACTATGTTTAATTTACTATATAATAGATTTTAACAATAACTGCTTCTAAATCTATTTATATAATAGCTCTTTAATTTATTTATATAAGCTTTTAACCCTTTTATATAGTAATAAAGCATTTTTTAAAATTTTTTCTTATAAGATATTTAAGTAAACTTAAATTTTATAGAATACTTTAATACTTATAAACAATTTTAACTGGCTTAATAGTAACTTTAATAGGTTTAGCAGCAATTTTAACAGGTTTAGCAGCAATTTTTTGTATAACTAAGTATATATAATTAATATTTAGGTCTACTACTTTTTAACTAGCAGTAAAATAGTATATATAATTAGTATAATATAAATTAAAATAGTTAAAACTATAATTTTTACTAACAGAATAAACTTAAACTAAAGTTGTTTAAATACTATAATATTACGCTAATTACTTAATATATTTTAAAATTAGATTATCTTTATTATAAATAAAAAAAATAAAACGTTTTATAAAACTTTAGTATTAGTATTATATTTAATTTTATATTAGCTAGAGCTTATTAGTTTAAAAGCTTTATAAATAAAATTAAGCTTATAGTTATATTTAGTATAACTTTTGCTAAAACTTTCTTAAAAAAACGCTTTTAAAAAAACAAACTAAAAGTTATAAAACTTGCTAACTAAAAAACTTATACCTTTAATAATAAAACTATTAAATTAGTTAACTAATATATAAACGATAAAGTAAGTTTATACTATAAAATAGGCAGTATAAACAAAGATTATATTATTTATTATATTTATAACAATTTTAATAGCTATTTAAAGGTTTTTATTAAACTATAAAAAAAAAAAATACCTTTTAGAACTTATATTAACAGGTTAGTACAAATAAGTATATAGCTATAAATGCTTAGTATTATAATTAAAAAATTTAAAAAACGTAAAACAAAAAAATTTGCAATCTAAAAAAGCTTATTTTAAAAAATAATAACTAAAATAAAGCTAAATTAAATTTCAATTCTTATTCTAACTTTTACTTTAATTTTTACTTTTTGCTATTTAAGTTTATGCTAGTTAATCCTAACTTTTTTAAAAGCATAGTAAATCTTTTCTAACTTTACTTTACTAATAAAAAGGAAAAAGCCTTTAAAAAAAAACGTAGAATAAATCTAATAATATAGCTAAAGATAAATAAAACCGGCGCTTTTTTAAGCTATAGCGCGAACGTACCAACAGATAAAGAAGCTGCAACTAAAACAACTAGTTTAACTAGAATAATCGAAATTAAAACTAGTTAAACTAGTTAAACCGCAATAATTAAAGCAAAGTTGCTTAAACATATGTTTTAAAAGGTTAAACCGTTTACTATAACATCGATAAAGAACATTTTTATGCACTAAAAAATGCAGTTAACTAGATGGCAGAATTTCAGCCTAAATATAACTCTTACGATAGCAAAAACTCTAACAACAATAACAAAAATAAACAGAAAAACGATTAAAGCAATCGCTAAAAGGGAGCGTTTTGCTATAAACTATAGAAACACTTCCAATTATTGCTTTTAAACTAGTTGCTACTCCTAATATTAAATAAAAATATATTATAAACTATATAGTTTTGCTAAACTATAATAAATATTTATTAGATTTAATAAACTTATTAGTACTACTAGTAAAATATAAGTTAATTATATATAAAAAACCTATAGTAAAAAACAAACCTAAACTAAACTTTTTAATAAAAAAAAATAAACTACCTTTTTTTCCAACTTTATTTATAAAATTATACAATTTAATAAAACTAGTATTTTTAAATAAAACTATTAAACAAATAGAAATATACGGTATTATAAATAACTAAATCTTTAAGTTTATTAGAAAAGCTAAAAAAGTTATAACTACTTATGTTATTAAAGGCAAATTATATATATAGAAAAGCTATACCTATTTAAAAGCTATCCTATAAATATTAAACAGTAAAGTATAAGTATATATAGATTTAGTATCTCTAATATATTTAATATTTCAATAGTATTTATAAAATTATTATTTTAACGTAAAAATTAATACCTTACCTTTTTTTATCTAATTAAATAAAATAAAAGCAGAACTTTTAATTACGCAATATGCAAATCTTAACTTTACCTTTTTAAATACTTAAAAGAAACTATAGTTAACTACTTAAACAGTATATATAGTTAATTATTTTAAATATAGCATATTGCTTAAACTTAAATTCCTTAAGAAATATTAACTATATATTATATAGGGAAGAAAAACTTAGAACAATTAATTATAGGTAGCAAATACAGGCTATTTTATCTCTCTTTCTAGTAGCTGTTAAAACAATCCCGCTAAACGCAAAAAATAGCTCTTTATATAAGCCGATGGCCGCTTTATTATACCAGGCGGCTAAAGTATTACAATTATAATATATTACGCAGACTTACCTTTTACTACAAAAGGTTATCTTGTTACTAAATAACCTATTACCGATCCTAGATTTACTATATATAGAATACTTATAAGCTATATAATCGATAGTTAAAACAAATTTTATTATTTTGCAAATTTAAGCAAACTACCTATTACTATATACAAAAAGGATATTTTAAGCTATATTAAATATATTTATATTTTTAACTCTGTTAAAGCATACTTAGCTTCTTTTTTTAAAAACTAAAATAATGTCTTATATAGTATCTTATTGTTCTATATACTAAAAATAAACGAAAAAGAAAACGTTAACAATAACAAAAATAACTATTATAGCTACAAATACCTTTTTAACTTATTTAACCTACTTAAACCTTAAGTTTCCTTTGATATATCTAAAATAAACATTTCTAATAATTAAAAACTAAAAATTCTTTAACAAATATAAAATATTATTATAAAATATTTATACTTATTTTGTCTAAAGCTTAGCAAATTTAATAATAGCATTAAAATACCTATAAACTTTGCTATAAATGCTAAAATAAACAATTTATTCCAACATTTATATCTTATATTACAAAAAGACTATATAACTATAAACTTTATCTTATAGCTACTTATTAAAGCAAATATTATTAAACTTATACTTTTTAGCTAGCCTTATTCTATTGCTTTACCTGCCTTTATTATTTAATGCAAAAAAAAACCTTGCGTTATTATTAACTTATATAAAGTTAACACTAAAGTTATTAAAAACATATACCTTTTGCTTTAATAAAACGAAATTTTTGGCGCTATATATAGCTTTACTATTTTTATTATAGTTAATATAATAAAAGGATTTTTCTAATAGAAAATTAAGCTAAAAAACTAATATAAAACGGCTTTTGTTACACTTTATTGCAAATATAAGCAACTTATAGTAGCAACTATAAAACTTAAAACCTTACTTAGTTTTTTTTAACACTGTATAAAATATCTCTTTTATTTATATTTATAAAATTTTGTACTAGTATATATTAATAATATTATAATTTTTTTCTATACAATTAAAGAATACTTCTATTACTTAAATACTATTTTTGAAATCTTAGCTGCTTTTAGATGCACTATATTATTTATAAAATGCTATTTTGCTTAATATAGTTTTAAAGCTTTTAGTTAATATATATTTTAACTTAGACTTATAATAAATAAAAAAAAAAGTATAGCAATTTAAAAATTCAAAATACCAACTATTCTTAAAAAGCTAAAAAAAGGCCTAGGTTTTATAAGTTATTAATAATACTATATTTACTAGTACGCTAGTATTATTTAACTATTTTAAAATCTTAAAACTATTAGGTTTAAAAGCTATTCTAATAAAGCTAACCTAGCTAAAGCTAAATAAGCTAAAAATTACAATCTACTACTTAAGATACTGCTTTTTAAACCTAATAAAACTAGTACTATAACTAAAAAAGCCATAAAAAAATATTTTTTTATAATAGTTAAAAAAAACAAAATTTAAAAAGCAGCTAAAAAAGCGTAAAAAAAGTTAAAAAACTATATTTATAATATAGTTTTACTAGCTTTCCTAAATTATAAAAAACTTTTTATACTTTAAATTAATTCTAGCAGGCTAAAAAGTATTAGTATAGCTTTTTATTAAACCTAAAAAAACAGCAAATTTAAACCTATTTTTTTTTTCTTTTGTTATTTTATTCCTACTAAAAAATAATACAAAATCTATAAAATTAAAATATATAAACTTATTTAGTTACTTAAAAAGCTTACTTAATATTTTAATTATAGCAAAATTATCGTTTATACTAATTATAACGCTATTATATAAGTATTTTAATCGATTTTACGCTAATTAAAAAGTTCTAGCTAATTAATAAACTAGCATTTTTTTTTTTTATAATATATTGATTACTTAACGATTATATATATACTAAAAAAAGCCCTTGTTAACGCTAACACTTTATTTAAACTAACTAAAATTATTTTACTATTTAAATATAAAACTATTATATTATTAATTATTACTAAACGTTAAATAAAGCTATAAATAAAACAATAGCAATTTAATATAGATTATTTTTCTTTTAATAATTTAGAATTAGCCGCCGCTTCTTCTTCTTTTAATAATTTAAAACTAGCTATTATTTTAAGCTAAAATATACTAGTAATAAATATACCTATAGTAATTCTTAATAATTTAGCGCTAGTAATAAACATTTCTGCAATAATTTCTAAAGATTTAATATTAAAACTACTTTTAGTTATACTATAAAAAAAACTAAAGCAAGCTTTAATTAATAATTTGCTGCTATTTTAAAAACAAGAACTACTAGCAGATAATTATTTAGATCTTTTAAATATTTAAATTAAACTTTAAGATTTAAACGGTATTACTACTGCTTTATTATACATTTTAAATAAACTAAAAAAAAAAATAGCAATATTTTTAAAAACAGATTACATATTTAAAATAATATACTAATGCTTTTAAAAGCAATATAAAATAAATAAATATAATAAAGGTAGCCTTTTTATTTAACTATATATATTTTAATACAATTTAAGTTCTTAGCTTATATATTATACTTAATCTATAAGTAATAAGTTAGTTATACTAGCTATAATATAAATAAAAGTTATCTATATAGTATATAATAACAGAGCTTATATAGGTATTAATTATATTTATAATTATTTGCAATCTTTTGTTTATTTTTCCGAAATTAAAAAATATATAATAAAATATATTAAAGCTTGCTTAAGTTATAATATAGCAAAGTTAGCTAAAAAATAACTATATAGAAACTTTTAGCTAATTAATATACTACTTATACTTTTAATAGCTTTATGTTTAGATTTTATAGTTATGCTACTTATATTAGTTAATAGTAATAACGCTATACTAGTAGTTATTTGTAAAACATTTAAGTTTGTTAAATTTATTTTTAGTAAGACTATTTATACTGCTAATTAATAGGTAGACCTTTATATTCTCTATATATACCTAGATTAAGGTTTGCTAAACGTATTTATTTTAAACGCCGATTTTAAACTATTAAGCGTTTTTTAAATAGCCCTATATAAAGCAGCTAACATTAATATATATATTATAGCATTATACTACTAATCTATAAATAGTTAAGTTAAACAAACTATTTAAGTCTTTTAAACATATATAATTTCTATAATAGAAAAAAAGATAAGAGTTTTTAAATAAAAAAATTATATTAGATATATTATATACTGCTTAAACATTTTTACTTTTATAACTATAAATAAAACCTTATATAAACTATTATATAGAAAAAAATTTAAAACCTTTTTTCTTGTTTTATTTATAATTAATAACGATTATATATATACTTAGCAAATATTACAACAAGAAGTAGCTAATACTATCGCTTTAGCTTAAACTTAAATAAAAATCTATTATAATAACTATTGCATACATTTTTTATATATTAAGGAAAAAGATTTAGTTTATGTTAAGCTTACTAAACCTAAAAAGATAAAATATTACTTTTAAAACCAGACTAAATTTAGTTTCGGTAAAATTAGTCCTTTTTTTGTCGAAAAAGTCTTTAGCAACCTTAGGTACAAAATTAAACTATTTTTATAGCTATAATAGCAAAAAGATATATCTATTAAATACTTTAAGCTAGCTAAAAAAAATATATATAAAAAACCGCAACTTAAACTAAAAAGCTTACAAGTTAAAAGTGTTAATAAATAAATTATTAAATATATCTTTAATTATATATATATATATTTAATAAATGTAGATAAAAATGCACCAATTTAACCTTGCTATAAAGTTAAATAGTTTAAATATAAAAAAGAAACTTAAAAACTAGCAAAAATATTTAAACAAAATATACTAAAACTACTAAATATATATTATAAGCAAACTTATACTAAAGCTTATATAATTAAGCCTAGTTATACTAAATAAGGTTAACTTTTTTTTTTTATATTTTAAAAAATATTACTTATCTTAAATATAACGTTAAAAGGTTCTTTAAAGTAAATAAATAAACTAAAATTAATAAGTCCTATAAGCTATATTATAATTGATTAAAAAGTTATAATAAAAAAAATGCTTTAATATATTTTATTTATGCAAAATACTTAGGTATTTTTGCTAAATTTATATAAAATAACAAATATATTACCACTTTAATCTATACTATTTTAGCTTATAAATCTTAATATTATTATATTAAAAAGGTATAAAGGTATAAGAAGCATGTATAGCTAATATAACTACCTAAAATTACTCCTTTTCCTTTTTTTTATAACTTATATATATATATAACCACATAAAAAAAAAATTTTTTTTTTATATGCTTTATATTTTATATATATTTTCTATATATAACCTGCCATTTATTTAATATTAACCTTTTATACCTTCTATTATTAAATCTATTATAAATCTTTTATTACGTACTATATATTTATAAACCGCTATTATAGCAACCGCTAATATGTTTTAATAGTACTTAGTAAATAAACCTTAAATAGTAGCTAGTAAAAACTTCTTATTTAAAAGTACAGATTTTCTAGAATTTCTAAAAATAAAAGATAATACTATTACTTAAGAAGCAAGTAATACTAAAAATAGCAGTAAGCTTATAAAAGTTCTTTTTACTAACGGGAAATCAATTAAAGTACTATTATATATAAAAGAGTTTCTCTTTAAACTAGAAATTAAAGCTTTTATCTATAGCTTTTTGCAAGTTAAATAGAATATATCTCTAAATAATAAGTTCTATATTTATTAAGAAAATACTTTCTAAAAAAACAGTTTAGCATTCCTAGGACTAAATAACTAACGCTATTATTAATTTCTTTTAAACCTTTATAAAATTAACAGAAATTTTATCGAATATATATTCTCTAGTAACTTTAAAAACGACAAACTCTATTAACGTTTTTGTTAAAAACTACTTAATAGTTAGTATATATAGTTTAAATTAGCTCTAGCAATTTCTTTAAATAATATATAATACTATAACAATAAATAACATTTATTGTTTATTTATAGCTATTATAAAGTCTGTTTAGTCTTTAACTCTAATTAACATTTATATTAGGTTTATATTAATTCTATTTATCCTACTTATAAGTGCTAAAAATGCAATTATATAGAGCACAATTACATTAATTGCTTATTTAAAGAAATTAACAACTTATATTTCTTTTATAATACTAATTATTATAAGTAATTTTATTTTACTATACCTAGCAAAAATCCTTTTATAATCTATTTAATTTATATAGCGTAGGACTTATATACTTAAAAAAAATGCTTATACTTTATTATTCTTATTAGTAGCACTTAAAACAACTTTAAACTATACTAAATTAAAAAGTATAACAAAAATATTTTAGCTTATTTTAACTTAAAAATTCTTTCTAAATTTAACTTACTTAAAAATAAACAAAAAAGTTAAGCATACAAAAAAATACGCGTTAATAAGTATAAACAAATTAAAACAGGTTATATATTATTAAATATAGCTTATATTTTATCCTATTTTACTTAAAATAAAGGTAATTTAACTTAAAAAGTCTTTAGTTAATTACTATTACGTTATATTATTTTATACTATTCTAACTATATTTTTAACCTTAAAGTAAACGCTATAACAGGCGTTTATATAGTTTTTAAAGTTAATAACATAAGATATAGTAAACGTTTTATCTATTTTTGTTATAATTATTAAAAAGAAATAAACAGCAAATATATTATATTTACAAATATTATAATTAGCTATAAAGCTATTAAAGTTTAACCTAAGTCGCATAAATTATACTAATTTACTGTTTATAACTAAACAAAAAATACAAAATATTTAGAAATTATAAAAAAAGCCTCCTATTATAGCATTTAAATTAGTATAATTTTTAACGCTTTAAAAGGCACAAATAGCATTTATTATATAACCTGCCTACATAAAATCTAAAAACTAAAAAAAACTATAAGAAATAATATTAACAAAATCTTTAAGCAACTTTAAGCAGTTATATTTTATATATTTACTCTTTAGCGATTTAAACTAATCTTTTTTTTATATAACTAAAAACTATTTAAAATAGTAGTTATTTTTAATAAAAAATAAATACTTAGAAAAGTTAATTTATATAATAAACTTTTTAAAAACTTAAAAGAAGGCGTTATTAACTCTTTTAAAAGATTAATTAACTATATAAACATAAAATACAAAAAATAAAAACAAGCAAAAATATTCCTTAAACCTATTAATTAATCTATTTAATTTATATATAGTATAATATATAAACTTATATACTAAAAAAGTATATTAAAACTTATAAGCCGTAAGCTAATTCTATTAATAGTAATAAACATACTAAATACTAAAGCTTATAGATATTTTACTGCGTAATTAATTATTTTTTAAATATTAAGTTATCTTTTCTTACTTTTTTAGCTAAATAACTTTCTTAAACTAAAATTTAAAAATATTAAATATTATATACCTAAGCTTCCTAAAGTTAAACTTAAAAACAATAAAGCTATTAAAATTATATTTAAGTTACTTTTTAAAGCTATTTAAACAGAATAAAATATTACTTAAAATAAGCTAGCTAAATAGTAAGCCTATATTGCCTACTACTTAAACAACATTTTTTAACTTAGCTTTATAACCAAAAACTAAACTTATTATATTAATAAATAAATAAAATAGTTTTTACTTAAACTACTATTTACTAAAGAAAAAGAATACAAATTTAAAGCAAATTATAAAGCTTAAATTATATAACAAATTAATAAGCTTTAGTAAAACAAACTATTGCTTTTACTAACTAAACTAGTTAAAAACTTCTTGCTATATAAAGTATACTACTTTTAACTTAAAAAAAGATAAGAAATAATTAGTAGTATTATATTTATTATTTATATACTAATTTACCTTTAATAAAAGTTAATATAAAAACCTGCTATGCCAATTTAAATCGATATTTTAGTAATTAATATTACTAAAAAAATAAATATTAACAAATATATATAAAAATTTACTAAAAGCAAAAAAAAGAACAAAGTATCTGTTTTTATTACCTAAAATGTCTATAAAAATATAGCTATAATAGAACTTAAAGCTGTTACAAAAATAACTAAATAAGCTATAGCTAGAACTAAAAAGTTATTGTTTTAACTTTTTATTTTTAATTTCTACTTTAAATATATATAGTATATAAATCTATTTAAGTTTTCTGTAATTATATACTTTATAAACAAAATTGCTAGCAAATCTTTTTAAGAAAGCGTTTATTAGCACTAAATAGTTATTCTTAAACTTATAAAAATATAAGCTAAAGAAAATAAAGCTACAACTATATAAGTTAAAAAGAATAATGTTATAAATATATAAGTTAAAGAAAATAATGCTGCAACTATATAAGTTAAAAAAAAAGACGATGCTGCAACTATATATATTAAAAAAGACGATATAATAACTATATAAGTTAAAAAAAACGATACTATAAACATATAAGTTAAAAAAAATAATACTATAACTATATAAGTTAAAAAAGAAGATAATGCTACGACTATATAAGTTAAAAAAGATACTGTAGCAACTATATAAGTTAAAAAAAATAACGCCGCAATAGTATAAGCTAATTTGTAATTATAAGTAAAAAAAGGTAAATATAAATTAATTGATATTATTGCTTTTATTTATATTGCTTTATAAACCTTAAAGGTTAAACGAGATATTTTTTAAATAGGAATTACTAAAGCAAAATTTAAAATACTGCTATATAAGTACTTTAAGCTTAATAAAAATTAGCGCAAAATATTTTTTATAAATAATTTTAAAACTATTTATAGCATTATAAATGTTACTAGGTATTTAAGCAGTAGTAAAACAAGTACTTTTAGCGTTTTATTTGCAGCTTTTTTATAAGACTTAATTAACAGAAATAACTTTTAACTTTTACTGCTTCTTAAACTTATAACTTTAGAATAAAACGAAAATAACTTTGTTAAACTTTTTGTTAATTTAAGTAAAATTAAATCAGAAATAAACTTTAAAAGCGTAAAACTAAAAAATTTAAGTAAGCGCTTTTAGAAACTTAATTTTTGCAAGATTAACCTTTTATAGCATAAAGCATACCAAGTAGATAAATCTGTCTTTTTTTAAAACAACAAAAATAACGACAGTTTTAACAAGCAAAAAAAACTAGAATAACAATTTACGGAAAAAAATAAAGTAAATAAAAAAGAAAATACTACTAAAGGCAATAATATTACAAATAACAGTTAAAATAGTTAAATTAACTAAAATAACAGTTAGAGTAGCTAAATTAACTAAAATAATAGTTAAAGTAACTAAATTAACAATAACTAAAATAAAGCTGCTGCTAACTAAAATAAAAAAACTATAAACTATAGTAGTAATTAAAGTTAAGCGCTAATTAATAACTTATTGCTACTTTAGCTAAATTTATTAAAAAGTACTATTAAACTAGCATTTAATTTTAATATATAAAATAAACCAAACTTTACTACCTTGCTTTCTAATAATAATAAAAAAACGCGTTAATATATTATAGCGCTTGTTATTATAATAAATAATAATTAGCTAAACGATATAGTAGCTACTTATTATAAAACCTTTTTTAAAATACGACTTAGTAAAAACGTTTAAATTATATAAGCATTTATTATTACTATAGCTACTAATAAAATTTATTTAAATTTAAAAAATAAATATAAAAACATTAATTATACTATTATACTAAGTCTTAAATATATAATTTATTAATTAGTTAGTTAGACTTTATATAAATTATATAAAGACGTAACTATTTAAAAATTTGCAGAATTAATTAAATTAGCCGTTATTAAGTACTTTAAGCAATAACTTATAGATTAGCTAATTAGACGGATTAACGCTAACTTCTAAGTTAAAGATTAAAATATTAAACTTTAAAAACGATTAATTAAAAAGACTTACTAAGAACTACTTAGTAAACTAATTAAAAATATCTACTAAAAAGCTAATATTATTATTTATATACTATTTGTTACTTTAATACTATTTAAATATATTAACTTAATAATTATTTAGATTAATAAAAAACTATATATAATTAAACCTAGCGTACTTATTAGTTTTGCTAACTTTTTAAAAGCTTTAATTTAAGTTATTTTAAGCAATTTATAATAACTAAGACTATTAATCTTTTTTGCTAACGCTTATAGAAGCAAACTTAAAGAAGCAAAGTTTTTTAACCTATTTATTTTACAACTTAAGCAATTTTTTATAACCTATATTAAAAAAAAATAAGCTATTTCTAATATTATATTTATAACTAATTATAGAGCAAAAGGCAACATATTATATTTTGCATTATATACTTTTTATTGCGCCAAAATATACAAAAAATATAAAAATTATAAAAACTTTACTATTTTATATATTAAAGAATTTCTTTAAACTATATTTAATTCTAATATAAGCAGATTTTTTCTATTTATTAATATTAAAAAAGAAAATAACGAAACTATAAATAGCAATAGTATAACTAATTTTAAAAATATAAAATATATTTAAAACTTTATTATACTAATTTTTATATTCTAGCTTGCTTATTTTAACAGCATATAATTTACTATTACTATTGTTACCTTTTATAACGCATAAGTTATAACCTTTTAATAAAAGATTGTAGAGCTTTTTTTAATAGAAGCTATTTATAATTTTATTAAAGTTTATACCGTTTTAAAAGCATAAGGCTATAAAACCGATATTATAATTGCAGACCTTATATAAACTTACAAACTTAGCTTTATTAGCTATAGGTATTTTAGCGTTATTATAGCTTTAAAAGCAAAATATGCCTAAATCTAAGTTAAAAATACTAAAATATAGAATAGCAAGAATTAAAATTGTTAAAATAAGTTAATTAAGTAGCTTATTAAGCTTAAAAACTAGCATTTTGCTAAAGCTGCCGTTTACATTTTTAAAAATATTTAATAAAGCACTAAATATAACATATATTACTAAACATACAAAAAATACTAAAAAAGATATAGCAGACTTATATATTTTAATTATTAAAAACTTTATTATATATATAACTATAAAAAGCTATTCCGACTATTTATATATATAGTCGATATTATAAAGCGTTAACTAATTAGTTAGGTTAAATATAAATAAACCGATAAAGTTGCTACTATATTTTTTTATATAATAAAAACCTAATAAACCTTAATAGAAATACGCAAAAAAAAGGAAATACAACTTTTTATATCTTTAGGTTAAAAAGTAATTAACTTAGTTAAACTTACAGAATTTTAAATATGCATTTAAAAGCATATTAATAACTATAAAGCTAAAATTAAAAGCTGCAAAAAATAAGCTAAAGCAGACGGTATAAACTATATCAAGCCTAATAAAAAAAAGCTTTTTAATATATATATTAACTAGATATCTTAAAGCCTTTTATTTTTAGAAATTATTTTAAAGATTATACTACTTAAGTTTAGTTTAGCTAAACTATTTAGTAATGCTTTAACATATGCTATATAAAATGTTATAAACTATTTTATAAATAAAATAATTTTAGAAGCCGAAATTGTCGTATTTTTCTTTTTTAATAATTAGAAAATAAAAATTATGCTATTATCGAAAAGCTTTATTTTTTACTAACAAAATAAGCTATCTATATATAAATTCGCTTTGCCGGTATCTTTTTAAAAATATAGAAAATATAAAAACATTATTATAAAATATATTCTTTTTATAATCTATATTAAGCTTTAAAGTAAAACTTTTACTATATAAGCAAATATTTTTAGTTTTAAAATCGACTAAGTAATTGCTAAAGCAATTATAACTAAATAAATTACTAAAAATAATGCTACGCTTATAAACAAAATTGCTAAAAAAAAGTATGTAACAACTTTTAAAAATATAAAAAAAAACAATAACAAAAATAAAAAAAGCTCTAACAAAAGCTTTAATATAAATATCTGCTAGTAAACAAATTGCTAAATTATACTATATTGCTTTTTTTAGCATTATATATAAAATTTTTTAGCGTTATAAAATTAAAAGATTTAGAAAAGAAAAAGGACTTATAAAAGAAAAGATTTAGAAAAAATTTAAAGAAAAAAGGACAAAAAAAAAGGCAAATCGCAAAAACGCGATCTAATCGGAAAAAAAAGGGTTATTAAATTAAATAACCTCGCTTACTTAATTAGGGCACTAGCCTTATACTTATAGCTATATACCAAAACTCTCCTGTTACTATAGCTTCTTCTACCCTTTTAGTTCTTCAGTTACAATTTAGGTCCTAATACTAATTAACGCTTTCGCGTAGTCTGTGACCTATAATTAGGTTAATACGCACTACGCTTCAAGCCCTTAGGTCTTCTAGAGCTATTACACTGAGGCATATAAATTTCTGTGAAATATCTTGAAGACTTACATAAACTTCCTTGTTGTTATGGTAGCTTAGAAACGGAGCAGAAGAATAGAGAACCCTTCATCCAGGCGGAGTGCACTAGTTCGCTTCCTATAATAATAGATCAACTCTACCTCCGTGAGAGTCATGTAGCCGAAAATGAACAAGTTGACTCATCATATGATATACAGGCTAGTGAGTATCATTCACAGCTCTGTCCACCTATTTCACTTTCTCGAATTTCGGCAACGGGCGGGTCGCGACCCATCGTTCACTGCAACAGAGCTCCCGCCCTCGCGGTCCAAACGATATTCCGTTGGTGCCTAACCTACGCACTTACATAAAAGATGAGTATGTCCCTAATCAAGAACCGTACAGTTTACATATAAAAATATCCTGGGTATACTAATCTTGATATTCCATTATTTCTACACTTAAAGGAGGATATATAGAACATAATGCTTGGTAGGTTGTATGCCCCTAAGACTTTTCCTAGCAGCAGAGGGCTTAAATTCGCCGAGATCGAGGCCCTGAAGGCGATTCTCTCTCACCGATGATGCCTTGGCACTCACCAATCAAAATTGGCAAGGTGGTCGTGTGGCTCAGCCACGGGTTATGCATGTCAAGTTCACATAGATATCCCCGTCTAAAGGCCAAGTTCTTTCCTTACTCACATACGTCATTAAATGCCATAAACGAGGCTCTTGTTATTAATCTAGACCGCTTCGGTGTGCCTGCAACCAATGTTGCCGTCGGGGTGTACAGGGCTGACGACGGTGTTGCATTGAGTCTCGGACGGTCAGGGGTTCGCGAGAGCCGGTGTGGTTGCAACGGTCTGTCGGTCTGTCGGTCTGTCCGCGTGAAAGACATTTTTAAGAAGTATATTGCAGTTTGTAACTACTCAGAGGCTGTGCGAGCCCTTTCGGCATAGGCATATGCTATCCGCGATACCTCGTCGGTGTGCGCGTATAGGTACTATTTGCATACGCCTCTGCATATACGGGCGTAAGCAAGCAGGCTGGATGTGCATATCCTGTCACGTTGCGATGTGCCCACCTTGGACTGGGGGGTTGAGCCGCTAATTCAATCACGAGGATTTCGGCCATGTGTCTAATACGTAGTCGAGCCGCAGGTAAGGGGAACGTGGTATCACGACAAGTTCTTGATAGGCTTGCGAAGTCCGAGGTGTGGACAGAGAGTGCGCTACCATCACCGCAGGTTTTGTCTGTCGCTAATCTGCCGAATATAAATATGGTGTTCTTCTCGCAGACAACAAGCTGAGTGCTCTAACAACAGAAGTATTCGAAATCGAACCGTATAAGTCTTCCAGCGCCCGCCCTAAATTAGCACCACTATGGAAGATTTAGCAACTTACGAAAACCAGGACAGCACGCCCTTCGACCTGGGTCACGGTGATATCGGCTCCGGTGCCCAGTGCATTGTTTATATGGCTAGAAGAAAAGATGACACATCTAAGAAATACCCTTACGCCCAGAAGACCATGACTATTCAACTCGAAGCCGGAGCTATTGAAGTAGCCAAGCGGGAGTTTATCGAAGAAGTCAAAATTCTTCGGCATGCTCAGCACCGCCATGTCACGGAGTTCATCGACGCCTTTGAAATCAAAGAACATAAACCAAAGCTTGCCTTCGTTATGGGCCGCGCCAAAGAGGATATCAGTGACTACCTACTTGGCAAAAGACGGATGTCAATCCACTACAAACGGATGAGTGACTGGTTCTATTGCTTGGCTGGTGCCATCGATTACATTCATGGACTCGGCATCCGTCATCGAGATATCAAGCCAAAGAACATTCTGGTTAGTGAGAAAGGAGAAGTTCTTCTGGCAGACTTCGGCATATCGAGAATGGGAATTATACAAACCCTTTCTACAACAGTACCGCAATCGGCTCGCTCGAGGACCAGTACACACTGCGCCCCTGAAGTTGAGAATGGAAGTAGTCGTGGCAGATCAGCCGACATTTTCTCCTTGGGATGCATATTTCTTGAGCTTCTCGTCGCCCGTTATGACCAGGATCGAATTCTCGAACTTTGCGACAAGGTTACAGACGAATCAGCCAAACACAAGTCCTACGCCAAGCAGGTAAAGGAGCTGGCGCCTTGGATGGGAGAGTTTGAAAAAGACCGCAGTGAAAAACTGGGTGACATAGGCTGCGGAATTCTTTCTCTCTGCCGAAAGATGCTCCGCGAAGACCGAGACGAACGGCCTCAAGCTTCCCAAGTGCTAGCGGAACTTCAAAAATTACAGCCATCGTCTTCTGGTCAAAATTCCAGGCTTTGCAAATGCCATGGAGCTTCACCTCTGGAAGGAAGCGCGGCGTTAGTTGAAGCCTGTAAGGACGGGTTGCTCGACAAAGTGAAGCAGCTTATCAAGAATAATCGGGCACAACCGTCTGATATAGGAGCAATACATCGAGCTGCTGCCCACAACCACATTTCGATTGTCAAATACCTTCTAGATGATTGTAAAGTTTCTGTCGATCTTCAAGACCTCAGCAAACAAACTGCACTGCACTGTGCTGCCGCAAACGGTCATGCTGAAATAGTTGAGCGTTTACTACAATCCGGTGCCACTACTAGCAAAGTAGACATTGAGGGACGGACGGCTCTTCACTATGCAGCCGGGCATGGTAAATCAAATATCGTTGAATTTCTCTTAGGGAAAAGCACTGGAGACGTGGCAATTCAGGACCAAGATGGCCAGACCGCCCTTCACTTTGCTGCTAAAAGAGGGCACAAGGTAGCAGTGCAGACGCTACTGAAGACAATTCCCTCCGACCTCGAAAAGACGGAATATGCAGACAAGCCGGACGGGAAGAAACATACAGCACTCCAATTTGCTGCGGGATATGGTTCGCAAGGGGTGGTTGAAGAACTACTGAAGGTCAACGCTAACGTCCACGCAAAGGACTCAAGGGGGTGGAGGGTACTTCATTACGCAGTTAGAGGGAGAGATGTTGAGGGCAAGTGCGAAGAAATATGCAGGCTGCTGATAGAAAAGGGCGCTAAAGTAGAGAAAGAGGACAGGAATGGGAAAGCGGCATATTGGGATGCTAACAAGAGTGTTCGTGAACTATTGAAGAGTGCAATGGGACCCGCACCCCCATAAGACATGGGGAAGCGGATAGGATATAATTTGGGAACTCCTTGTTGTTTAAAGTTCGATTGTTGGACCAGTTTTGCCCTCGTTTTTAGCATAGGAGACTTGTCTCTGAAGTAGAACAAATTTCTATCTGTAAATTACATATATACACTATGGTGGAATCATCTTGGACAACACTCGGGGGCATTAATTACGCCGGTGGCCTATAGCTTATTGGTCTGCTGCTGCTACCAATGGGTCATGTTGAGCGTCACGAAGTATCTGCCTCATCCGCGCATACAGCGACTCATCTTCCCGCTCCCAATTCTCACCGTCAGGAAACACTATATCCCGCAATTTAAGAACCCAAGGCACCAGGGGTCGATAGTAGGAAGTAAAGTATTCCAATACGGTGTCATGAAAATATGACTTTTTCGATACCGTTCCTAGTTTCTGTCTGGCAAGCTTCTCTGTATTTGCAAAATTCCACTCGTCAAAATCACCCACACCCGTGCGACCTCGGCCATCCCTATCGTAGTGGATGCAGATCCAGAAGAGGACCCAAAAGAATGACTCAAGGTCGTCCATGAAAGAGTGGTCGTCGCCAACGAGAACTCCGATTGCCATAAAAGCCCTCGTGCCGGTCTTTTCTCTAGCACCCGAGGCTTGATGTCGATCTACTTTAATAGCAAGGTCGAGATCGATTAGAAATGATGGCCAAGAAGGGTTATTAGAATCTTCGTTAATAATAAGATTATTGATCGAGATATCCCTATGAAGAAAGCCGGCCGCATATAGTGATTCATGTCCCTGGATACACTTTTCTATTGCCTGAAGCAAAGCTATTCGAGAACTTGCCTTGTAGATAGGCTTTCCGTAATCGTGTAAGATAATGCGCCGGTGGACACGATTCGGTAGGGGCTGTCTTCTAAGCTTTGTTGGCGATGCCGAACCTGAACGAGATCGCTTGCCAGATGGGAGAGAGGCACCGATCTCACTGGCCGATCGTTTCGAGCCCGTAGAACTGGCGCGCGATTGAGAAGATAACACAGTCAGGCGCGTTTGGCGATAGTTGCTGGCCTTGGTAACATCTAGTCCTTTGCGAATGTTGCTTTGAATATCATCGTTATCTCCCCGGATCTGAACCGTCTGGTGGAAATAATGCCGTGCGACGTTAGTTACGCCCTTGCCCGTTGCCTCTTGCAGCAGCTCGCCTTCCTCGTCACGCTCTAGATACTGCCACGAGTCCTTAATAATAAAACACAAAGAGTAGTCTCCTTCTAGATGCGCTCTCCAACAAGTTGTCGCACGACCTATGATACCTTGCGGCTCTCTCACTAGCTGATCGATGATTAGACGTTCCTTTTTGCCATGCCGCTCAATATCGAGATATTGTCGATCAGCTGATTTGACGATAGTGGAATCGAAGCCAAGGTCACCGCTATCCATCCATAGGAAGCCAAGGATCGTGGATATGAAGCGCTGGCCGTTCTCGTGGATATTAAATTTGGTTGATGCAATCCCACCAAGCCGATCGAACTCCCAGAGCCGCATCCAAGAGCCACATAGGGTAAAGGCAAGAACAAAGCGGCGCGTGGGCTGGGCAGTGAAGACTTCCTTTACATATCTTGCCAAATCAAGCCGGGCCTTGGATGCCTTGTCGTCGTTGGGGTTGCTCTTCAATTCGCCAGGGATCAGGATATGCGACCAATGGTATTTGAAGTCAGTGCTAGCCTCGGGATCATCTACGAAGCCGACATCAAGTTTGCGCTTGGCAACCGAGCCGTCAAGCGGTGTGCTGGGCTGAGCCAGGGGCCGCCGGGTTGTCGGTCTGTAGTCTTGTGCCCATGGTACAAGGCGTTCCACCAGGCCGGCAAACCAGGCCAGAACATTGGCTTCACTGACGGCTTCGGGCCACCCAGTCCAGCCTTCTCCCTCGCGAAAGAGGGGCTCTGCCTCGTCTGTGCACTTGTGGAAGATGTCCTCCGATGCGGCCTCGAGGTTTGGGATGTCGCCGAAAAAGGCCTCGTAGAAATTGGGAACGTCGACGTACATAACGCCTAGTTCGTCTCTGAGCACCTTGTCCATGTGGTCGCGCCTCTCGGATGAGTTTACAATACTGCTCGTCCTGTAGACTAACGGTGTGTGTTGGAAAGAAGAGGTAGGTTTTCGTGGAGGTGTAGATTCGGTAGCAGCGAGGGCATGGTAGACATGGTCCCAGACGTCGGCGTCGGATGGCTTGGGGCCGGCGAGGACGGCGCCTAAGAGAGGCCTGATTTGGTCGAGCCGAACTGCGCTAGAGGCCACGTCGGAGACGAGTCGCAAGAGGTCCTGGCGAAGGCTGCCATGGCCAGTGGGGGAAGGGAGATGGTGGGAGGCGGCATGGCTCAGCAGCGAGGGGAGTAGGACGAGTGCCAGACTCTGGAGAACTGGAATACTGTTTGGTCAGACCAGTTGCGCAAGTGCTGCGGCCTACGGAGTTTAGACTTACCTTCACGGCTCGCCGAATCAAGGCCGGCGGGGTCCTGAACGATGGCAATCAACGACGTATGTGCCGGACCGAGGTGTGCACCGAGAGGGTGAGCTCGGATTATGTCCTGCCGGTGTTGGTCCATCGTGGCGGCACGACGCGAGACGGTGTACAAAGTACTGAGTATAATACTTAATACTAAGCTACCTAAATACGTACTTTGTACAAAGTACATAACTCTTAAATACTGCTAGGCGGTGTAGCGCACAGACCACCTGTAACCGAGAGATTATGTCTGTGACAGTATTGCCAATTGGTGTCATACCGTAACTTCCTCTAGATCTCGCCCTAAATTACCTCTAACATGGGTGATTTAGTTACTTATAAAGACTAGGACAGCACGCCGTATGACCTAGGCCACCTCATTGCACACGGGGCCAGCACCTCATTTTTAAGGCCAGGATGAAAGATAGCAAGCCTAAATTATCATCATTAAACCCGAAGCCGGAGCTATCGAAGCTGCCAGGAGGGAGTTTATATATTTATAATCTCGGCATTAGTTATTAAAGCCTCAAGCTAAAGAACATTCTAGTTAAAAACAAAGTAAAAGCTCTTGTAGCAGACTTCGGTATATCGAAATGAGAATCATTCAAACCCTTTCTACGTGTATGCCTACTCATATCTCGTCGTAGCATGTGTCACTTCTCGCTAGTAGCTCAGTCGTGAGGCAGGGCGGCGTAGAGGAGCCCATGTCAGCTCGCGTGTAGGCTATCCTATTCCTTGCTACTGCTGGCCCACGACCACACAACCATAGAGGTAGCAGAGGGAGGGGATTTTGATCGGGCGATTCGTCTTCTTTCGCTAATTCCAGTCCGCGAAGTCATCAATCTAGTCAACTTTATAGGCCGTGGTCACAACGTCTTCCAAACTTCAGGTTCTAAACAAGACGGCTTATCTCTTGCTTAGCGCTCCCATTTTATTTCCCTTTGTGAGATTTAATAAAACAGGCAGGAGTCTGCTATTTCAAAATTTTCGCCTTAAAGAGTGAAGCAGGAGTACATGAAAAGCAAAACATAGATCGTTGCGCTCATTCCTCAAGATACCTCTTGATCTGCTCCTGCCAGACATGGGCCTGTTTATGTTCTACCATCAGCGGCACGTTCCCTCGCCCAAGCCCATTTATGGCCTGGAGTAGCTCTGGTCCATATCCGGCGGCCTTGATCGTTTAAAGAGGGTAGATGTACGTCCTCAACGAGAATATTACGGCCCCTGAATACTGAAGACGGCGCAAGGTTTTTTCTTCGCTTCGCACATACAACTGCATGATTGAGTATGATTAACTGCGATTAGAGTCTGGAGGGGGGGTATTACCTCTGAGCCGTCAATTCCCGATATTGTTTTTAACGCGCTCTTGAAAGGGGTGTGTCCTTCAGGCACGAACATTCGATTGTCATCGGTGATTGCCCACTATATACCCTTAATTATCAAAGAATAACAAAGATCTGGCAGGGATATACTGACATTTGACCGCTTGACAATTTTACCCACTTCTAGCCTGTCAAACCATTGATCTACTCGCGTTGCTATATGGTCTTGATAGCCAGGCACTGAACTGTGTATGTCTCGCATTTTCCTGTGGAGTCTCTCTTTGGTGGAAGGCCCATTAGCAAAGCAGTTCACGAAAGCGGAAAGCACGTATCCGTCACCATCAGGTGCCGGAAGCATGAAGAGTAAATCTTCATCAATCATCGATCCTAGATTCCCTAGCGCCCGCTCCAATGGCTCCGGAGGTTCCAATGGATAGATTTCGTTGTCAACCCGGTTTCGAATACTCTTGGGCTGACCGCCCTCCTCTACGAGTTGGAACATTGTGGGGAACCGATTCGGGAGATAGGTCGAAGTGAACCAGGAGTAGATCTCTCTCACAGCTGCATGAGCCTCTGGATTAGCCGCAAGAACCAAGTCCGGGAAGTGCGAAATGAGCTTCTTCCGCTGCGTGATGTTGTCAAGATACGTATTGTCCATGAGTATCAAAATCGGAAATGGATATCTTTTCCATCGCTAGACGTCGATCAGTATACAATTGAGACCTCAGGACCGTTTTGTTGTTGGTCTTACCCAGAGCAAGGTTATACGGTGTTTGATACGGGTGAAGAACAACAGGCGGTATAGCTTGCCATCGAAAGGTAGTTAACGGTTCGATATCAGTATAGAAACCGGGGTCGTCGCCCGACGCACCAAGCCGGACGGCCGCCGAGTCTGGCCTTAACCACTGCCGAATAATCTCAGTCTTGCCCGCACCATAATGGCGTTGGCAGATAGCGGCTACGTACTGATACGAAAGCCCTTAGAATCGCCAACATGGCTCGAAAAAGGCATAGAATTAGTCGAAGCTACCTGGCTCAGAAACACTCCGCGGCGACGTTCAAACAAGGTGGAGTGAAGTCAAACTGTAATGAAATTGCTGAAATATAGAATATAGTCCGAGAGCAATTGAAAGTTCATGGAGGGTAAATGAAAATGGTTGAGACGAGGGCATAAAAACGAATTGGCTACCTACCTGGGTCCTGGGTACTTATAGGGAAGAGGTAGGGGGTGGGGGTTTAGGGTACATATGCCAGGTCGGATTCCCAGATCGGATTCCCAGACGTCCGAGTAGCCAACCAGATGCGAACGTAGTACACGGTCTCATGTTACAGACTGTTGGTGTGTCTCTTTCTTAAGTAATTCAATCCCTTACATTAGAGGAGTAGACCTGCCTGGGGAGGCTCAGCAGACCTTCGTATCCCTTGGGTGGCTCCCGGGATTCCGCCGTATACACGCCTCCTGTCCACGTCCATTACGTCGCACTCAGGTCTCCAAGAACCACCGATAGTTAAGCCCATTTGCGATGACCAACACAATTGCAGCAGCATTGCGCGGTATCGCCCCCCTCTTCCAAAGCCAACAGAAACGTTCTGGCTACGAAGCCCAGGTTCATAGCTCTTCTTTTGTAGGGCTCCAGGTGCTTCACGAACCGGATAGACTAACGAAATGCCTGGTAGAGTAAGCATACTGTGCCCTCTTTCACCTCGATTTCTCTTCGTTGCGTACGGAACATAAAAAGGGGGCCTGTAGTCCGATTTGGGGGCGAGTTGATAACTAACTATCCTTCGAGCATTATCTATGTCCCCGAGAGCGTAGTGGACCGTAGCAAGGCATGGACTCCAACAGTTCCCGACTCGTCGTGGCTCAAGAAACTCCTACCGACTGCAGTACCGACCGCCCGCATCCTCGCGTTTGGATATAATTTTACTGTGGGAAGTATGTCAGAGATAGTATTCATGGGCAGTGTAAGACGGCATGCGGGGAGCTTATTGCAGGCAGTGGCTCAACTGCGGGAATCGGATGTGAATGAGGCTGGACATGTAGTGAGTATTTACTTTAGATATTGCTAGTGTCACGGCGCTGACTCCGGTAGGATAGCCGACCTATTATATTCATTGCGCATGGGCTGGGCGGGATTGTGTGTGAGCAGGCAAGTTTTTCCTTGGAGTCTAGATTATTTTCATATAACTAACTAGACGCGGGCTGCAGGCTCTCGTAACTGCAAGTACAGAACAAGGACGTTTGCGGAGGCTTCTGATTCTGACTCATGGGATCGTTCTTCTGGGTGTTCCTCATTTTCGTGCTGGATACGCACAATGGGCCGTGATGCTTGCAAGATCACTTGGACTACCTACGAAAGGAGTTCAGCGGCAGGACTGGTCCCCTTACACACAGGATTTTAATGACCTGGCAGATATGCAAGTCAAATTTTGCGATATGATTGAACACCGAGGTGAAGACGATGATGCCCGAGGGATCAGAGCCATCTGTTTCTATGAGAAACTTCCTATTACAGGACACAAACTGGTTGGTGGGCCTGTTAGAAGGATTTAACGAGCAATCCACTGACCCAAAATTTAGATTCTCTCACCCGAATGGACTGTTCTACCTAGGGTCTCATCAGCTAGCATCAGCAGTGACCATTTTGGCATGACGAAATTCAAAACTGCGGATGATAGTGGGTTTCAAAGCATTGCACAAGAGCTTTCTAGGTGGTTGACGAAGCTGTAAGATATTGGATGCCGTAACGGAATGTCTCGATGACGAGACGGGTTATGTGAGCGTCGGCTATTGCCGCGCTTGTAACTGAGCCATTTCACTACGAAATAGTCTCAAAAAGTATAGCTAGAGTGCTTGAGGACCCGAAAGAAATTGTTAGGCTTACGACAATTCTCATGCTTGCAGGTCTTGGGACCTTCCTCCAAGTATAGTTCAAATGATAGCGCAACAGCTAAATCACAAGAACAAGCTGATTAGGTTGGCAGCTGTAAGCACGCTGAGAAGTCAGTCGTCTCTGGACCGGCAGATCTTGGAAGCCATAGTGACACAGCTGGAGAACAAGGGGGACACTGTTTCACCGCCGACCACTCAGCTACCTCAAACACAATGGCCTTGGGACGAGGAGGTCATGGAAGCTATAGCGACGCAGATTGAAGACTAAGTGAGGAGAGTGTTTCACAAGCAATAATCGGCATGCTCACCAAGAAATCCGCCCTCCCCCTGGAAATTCTCAACAGACATATAAAGCCCCTTTACATGAAGTTACTAGAGGTTAGAGCAAGCTTTAAAGCACACATCAGTTGATACGCGACGGGAAAACATTGTGTGTACCGGGAAAGAACTCAAGTCAACCTAAAAAAATAAGGTACTCCTATGTTCATTGCGAGAAATCACAAAAAGAGCTCAACGAACCTTTCCCTTCATTTCTCTATTGTTAAGTTGTGAGGCGGACGAAATCTAGCATTGGGAATCCGTCTTAGTCGCCTTTATTTCGAGATCTTAAACCACTAATCCAGCGCTTGCAGCATGGTTTCCAAGTCAATCAGCCTATGTCGTATTACTAGCGTTTAGAATCAAGCGAGCTAATATTACTGATGATTATGGTGGCTTTCAAGGTGATGTTCAAATTGTAGATGTCTGAGTGTCTGTCTTCTGCAGAATCTGCTGACTACGCCCAATAGTACTTAATTATGTGTGGACCGGTCGGAGTGAGCCATCCCCCGTATCTCCGACACTATAGGTCTGACCTTGTTGGATATATGGCCTAGTTCATACCCCTAGGTAGGTAAGTATAATACATAGGGAAAAGGCGATCAGAGCGGGAAAGGGGACAATGGTATAGGTTGTAATGAGTAGAGAGTGTCTGTGTTGTGCCAGAGAACTCTTGTTCCCGACATGTCCGCTGCAGGTTTTGAAGTATATGTGGCTTATATTACTGCTTTGAAGCTTACAAGAGAAAATTTTCAACATGTAAGAGGTGCACTGATTTGTTTTAACAGCTTGCATAGCCGTCAAGACATGCTCCGAAGGTCGGATTAAATCGCCGCAAAAGACATGTTATACATCTATTAACATGAATATACTATACGAGTAACTCTGCCTCTGCTATGCAAATAACTATTCCTATCGATCTGTCTTTTCGAGAGAATATAAATACCTAATCAAGGTACTTCGTCGAGAAAAAAGCAAACATATACCATCAGCGGGGTAAGTTCCCGCGATGTATTACCCCGCAACCGACAACTCCTCGGAAAACTAGTAACCAGTAGCTAGACCTAAAGTAGGTAGGTAGTACTCAGCTTCGTACCTGGCTTTTCTGCCACGCAGAATTTAATTGATTAAACTGGACCAATGAAAACATTCGAGCATTAGCGTAGCAGTGCACTTGTGGAGTGCCGGCGCGCCCTTCGTCCACATGTTCTTCAAGATCGCGGTCTCACTGACCCCGCCCCGTATGTGATTCTCAGGGCTGCATAGTACCTGTATTAACTCAGTACGGTCCGAATACGTCATCGAAGGAGATTGATGGCCGCGCAAGACATGACCTCTTCGGATAGCTGCATCCGCGATCGCAGCGACAAAACAACTTACAGCAACAGTTGTGTTCGGGGGAACTTTTCCCATATTCGGTTCAGCTCCAATCAAGGCTTCGGCTGATGTCAAGGCTTTGTGTAATTGGACATGATTTGCCACCTATCGGGCTGAACTCTTTATTTGTTTGGCCAGGAGAGTTATGGTGTTCTACCCAATAAGGGGAAGCCCTCTGACTACTTACACCTAGCTACCGTTGAAATAGGTATGAAATATCCGGCTGGCTCAAATTGGAGATCTTAGGGCTAGGGTTCCCACAACCGCCTTTTGCGGACGTATCGCATTGCGTACATCATCGGATTCCTTGAGGACCTGCATATCAAAGCAGACTTGTGCTTGCTAAGTAGCTGTTATTCATATCGGTAGCTGCTCTTATTGTGTTCTGTAATTTAGTCCTTTTCTTACCTATCCTAGGTGCTAGTTACATAGCTTAACCTCTAACCAAGTCTCGCGAATAGACTACTTCCGCTAATATTTTAGTATACTTTTTGACTCTAGTGTTATCCAATCTATTGAGTCCTCTGCGTTAGATTTCCAGAGAACGGGTGTGTTATGTATCCCAGTTTCATATCTAAGCTGGCAATCTCCGGCCGATGATGTAGGTTTCTTAGAATTTTTTAAAACACGTTTTTAAATAGACGAATATATTCGCCCAGTAGCGAGGTGCGTTGATCAGTGATGATTGCGGCGTCCTACTATAATCATCCCGTTGGTAAGGTAGATTAGATTGTACTTAAAGATTAAAATAACATTTTCAACATGTGAGATCCTGCCTATTCGCTTTAACCGCTTGCATAGCTGTCAAGGCGTGCTCCGAAAGTCGGACGGAACGTGAAATCGAGTCACCCGATTCAGACAGACACAGACGGACCTAGTTACACCCAGACTAGACTATAATAACCAATCCCTTTTTTAACGTTTTCCCCTTTCTTACTTAGCCATCTATCAACTTCTCACACCAACCACTACCGGTAACATCGGTAACATCAACATCAACATCCACACACTCAGATTGCAGAGCCTCCGGTTCATGCTTACGCAGACAACGATATGCCTCCATCAATCACTCATCATACAAGCCACACCATGGGCAATGGTGCAAGCAGCAGCAACAGCGGCTGTAATAGCGCTGGCGGCGCCTCCATTACTCACGAGGCAAGCCATGCCATGGAAACTGCCATGGCGAACACCACGGGAGACGGTGCCAGAAGCAACGTCAGTGGCATCGTGGAAGCCTCCCTGACGAACCCCGTCGCCGACGATGACTACTACATCCCGACCGAACCCTCGTCGCGACGCTCTTCCGTGGCGAGCACTTCGCACGACGACATGGACGACTCCGACGCTGGCACCAACAGCAGCGGCATCACCACCATGTCCAACTCTGTCAATCTCGCCCGCTTCAGCATCATCGACAGCACCCTGCGCGAAGGCGAGCAGATGGCCACGGCCAACTTCAACACGGCACAGAAGCTGATGATTGCTCAGGCACTCGATGATTTTGGCGTCGATTACGTAAGCCATTCTTCTCACCCGAGCAATAGATTCCGTGCTCTGCGAAAGAGGTCTCAATGTCGCGACTATCTGATCCAATCTGACCTTGTTTTCCCCACCAGATCGAGTTGACGTCACCAGCTGCTTCGCCGCAGTCGAGAGCGGACTGCGAAGCGATCTGCAAGTTGGGCCTGAAGGCTAAGGTGAGCATATTCTAGCGCCTCCCTCTTCTATCTTGTCTTGACTGTGGTAGCTGACTAACGATGGGTCAGGTTCTGTGCCATATTCGATGCAACATGGACGACGCCAAGATTGCCGTCAGCACTGGCGTCGATGGAATGTAATTATATACCCATCTTCACCTGGATCGATTATCCAATCTACGCTCCTCCACATTTTTATACGTTGCCGCGACTAATTGTTTTCTTTTAACAGTAACATGTGCATTGGTACCTCTCCTCAGCTCATGAAGCATTCCCACGGAAAGGACCTGAAGTACATTGCTGCCGTGGCCCAGGAGGTTATCGAATACGTCAAATCGGAAGGTATTGAGATTCGCTTCTCCGGAGAAGACTCCTTCCGCTCGGACTTTTCCGAGATTCTCAAGCTATACACTCTCGTCGACAGCCTGGGCGCCAACCGCGTCGGTATTGCCGACACCGTCGGCGGCGCCACGCCCATGGAGGTCTATGATAAGATCGAGGCCCTGCGCAGAGTCGTCTCGTGTGACATCGAGACGCACTTCCACAACGACACGGGGTGCGCCATCGCCAACGCCTACACCGCCGTCGAGGCCGGGGCCACCCACATCGACACCACGGTGCTCGGCATCGGCGAGCGCAACGGCATCACCCCCCTCGGCGGCCTCATCGCCTGCCTCCTGCCCAGGTATCCCGAGTTCATCCTGAACAGGTACAAGCTCGAGAAACTGAGCTCCCTCGAGAAGCTGGTCGCGGAAACTGTGGCGGTGGAAATCCCGTTCAACAATTTCGTGCTGGCATCGCAGGGATGCGATTGAGCAGCAAGCACCTGCGGCACGGGGGGCCAGCTGGGAGAAGTTGGAGATGGAGAGAGTCGCATCCTAGCCCGCTCGTTTGCTAGGGAAACGCTTTAACGCTGAGGCCGCGCTTTGGAAGGGGTTTCCTTTTTCGTTTTAAGTCCGAGGGACAAGACACTCATTTAGTTCACAGGGATCAAAATTGGCGAGAATGGAGCAATGGGGCTCGGCGCTCATACACTTGAGCTCCAAAAGTCAGCTTTAGGTAGTAATAAACTACTACCTCCTTCTCCGTCACACCGGTGGCCCTCTTTAGATTTAAGTCCTTTATCATCAGGTCACTGACACTATTGAATTGTGCTACCAAGCTGACAAAGGCGAGATATACATGTAGGTTGATCGATGTGGTTTTCTATACGCGATGTATTGAACACTTCGATGCTTACGCCCAGTATCTCAAAATAGACGAACTGAGAGCCTCGGGTACGCGACATCATGAGGCAGAGCTGGTGGAGGCCACTAACCTAGAAAGCTTTGCTCTGGTGCTGCTGTTTAAGACTTATCTACAGGACGGTTCCCGTTCCGAGAACAAGCATATCGAGTCGTACATTATTGATCAAACATGTAGACGCGAAGATCGCCAATCGCTCGCTAATGCCTACCTATCTTCTGATACAGGGTTCCAACTCGTTAATTTCCTAGACATCATCATATAACAGTTAATATATTCCCGACATAGTCGCTATTGCTACTTTTTATCCAAATTTGGGTGCACTACGCTTACCTTAATTATCTCCTATTCAAGTATGGCATACTAATAATGGCCGCAATAATGATCTTAAGCCACCGAGCTTTTTGAAACGGTGCAGCCGTTGAAACTTATTCTTAGATTTAGCAGGGGAGATGGAGGGCACTCTACTTGACTCACATCATCACAGCTGCACAAGAGATCATTTTTCTACCTACTACACAGCATTATTAGAAAGGCGGGATCAGGTATTTATTAGTGAGGTAAAATTTCTTCATATGTTCTCTAGTACTAATCTACAGAGATTTCGGCATCATCGCCGTGTCGGATTTTGGCGGGCATCAGACGACCTGTCGTCTACAAGTTCCGAACTGCCCCTGGCAACCCGTACCGCAATACGGGAGGGAGGAGCCGCACCAGCCCTTCGGCGAGCAGCAATCGCCATAGACAGAGCCAAGACAGGTGAATCCGCTTGCACCACCGCAACTTCCGTTGGCAGAAATCGCGAGACCCTTATTGTTCCCATCATTCGGCGGCGCAATACTAGCATCGGGAGTCGGGACCGCGGTGGGACAAGGTATCGACGACGAAGCGGGAGAGGGTGCATGAGTAGGAGTAGGCGTGGTGGGCGCATCATCGGCCGGGACGGCGCTGTCGAGAGGACCAAACGCGATGTCGGCGGTCTCTTTCGTTCCGGGGAACTCGTAGACCTTCGGGCCGCCGAGGATATAGGGGAATCTCTTGACCGCGTCGGGATGGGAGTTGAAGTTCACGGCGGGATCGCTGGCCTTGATGTAACCCGGGATGCTCACTATGTCGTCGGCGGGGATATCGAGGTGCTTGGGAGAACCACCTTCGACGGATATCTGAGCGCAACTAGTATAGAATTGCGCCGGGCCGGCGGCGAGGTTATGAAGAGCGAGTATTTCGGGGCGAATCAAATACTGGCCCTTTGGCATCGAGCTTGGAATCTGCACTGACACGATACCGTCGTTGGCGATAAGCTTTTGGGTGGCCCACGTATTAGACGGCTCGTCGTATCCGTACTCCCACAGCTTAAACCACCCAGCTCCCGTTGGGTCTTGGGAAGCATCGTCCATTTGCTTAGCGTATATCGCCATTGGGCCGAGATGGCTGCCGTCAATCGTCCCGGCCGGCGAACCGCTCGCCCATAGTCGAAATTCGAAGGAGAGCTTCGCCCCGGCCTTGATGTTACAGGTGTCCGGGGCCGGGGTCTGTCCCGCGATGCCGCAGGCCAATTCAGCGCTATCGAGATCTGTGATCGGGCTTGTGGCATTGTCGATGGTAAGTGATGTTCTCAGGCATTTCCCGTCTCCCTGGCTTGCGCCGTTGATGAAGACTGTAGAGAAAACGCCGTGAGCTTGTGCAGTGGCGCTTAAAAAGGCGCTTAGGCCTAGGATTGAGAGGAACTTCATTTTCTCTAAGTCTTTGGTAGTGATCGAGCTGGAATAGACTGTGTGAGTGTGTATAGATCCAGAGAGTTGCCAACTTACTACGAGAGATAATTACTGGGGCATGTGCTCTCCTTATATACCAAGCATCCGAAATAAAGACAATGTGATGTTGATCTAACAAAAGGAATGAGCGGCAACACCTTTCTTGTTGGTATGAGCCTCTATTGTCGAACAATAAGTTCTTTGCCGAGCAAGTCACAGCGTGCGTTTTCCTTGAATCAATGGGGGAGTTTAAGAAAATAGTAGAGCGAGTAAAACAATAATGTCTAGAAATGATAGGGTAATGCACTTTTACTTATTGTTATTTCACGATTCGGAGTTAATATTGGTGTGTCCCATCCGAACCAGCACATTAATCCGCGAACAGGTCAACCCTTACACCCCATAATCCATTGTCTTCATGCACAACAACTTTGGCCCCGACTCGAGAGTATGGGTTCTTCTCATTGATTGGCCTTACTGGTCCAAACAGTGTTGCTGTCAGAGAAACAGAAATTGCCCTCAATTGGATTGGACATTAGATGTGTTTCTGTAACACTTTCCTGCCCCATCCCTTGTCTTAAGTTTCACTCTAGGCTGTGCGTGTCCTGTAGTTTCTATTGCCATCGATACAATGACAAAATCCAACCCCGTCTGATTCGTGAGCAAAATAACTGTCACGGGTGTAAGGTGACGGGCTCGGCAAGGGGTTAGTATGTCAAGGCACCAACACGATAACCGCGCTTGCTTGAATTGCGTGTAGGGTCCACCAATAAAGTGCTTTCTGTTCGTCATTGTAGTTGTGGCGGCATGATTGAGATCAAACAAAGTGCGAGGCCTTATAGAGCATGGCTGTTGCGACAAGAGAGGGGGCTTGAAAGGTCCTATAATGAGACACCCATGATGAAAAGAGGAGGTCACAATGTGCTAGGAAGGGATGCACTCTAAGGTGGCATTAGATTCCCGTACACATTTACTAAGAATGTTGTGCGAGTGGATTAAGATATAGCACATAGAGCGTATAAGGAAAAGAGTGAGTGTGTTTATCGTGCTATTGTAGAATATATGTAGAGGCGGTGTAGCTGGCTGGCTGATGGCGCCGTTGTATGTGTAGAGAGTGACTGAAGCTAAATTCTCAACGACCAAGATGCATGCAATTTCGCACACTGCAAGACTTCGGTCTGAGAGATAAATAGCATAAATACTCCAATACCAATGATAATTCCCCAATGCAGATATCACATAGATAATAGGGGTAGAGAGATGGATGAACGGTGCTCCCAACCATTCCAGCCGAAGCTCAAGGAAATGAGACCGAGTAACGAGGGGTGGGGTATTCGGTGTAAATTCAAATTTGCTAGAAAACGTCAAAGAGGTAGGTATTAGTGGTCTATGCTCCTCCCAGTAGCTCTCATCATTCTCATATCATTTAGTAAATCCCGTCGCCGGGGGGGGGGGGGGGGGGGGATTAACCCCAAAAAAAAAACAACAAACCCAAAATAACAAAAAGCATTTGCGTATTTTTAAATTTTATAAAAATTAAAAAAAAACCAAAA